>CM076987.1:18181081-18408581 GCA_039105355.1 Benthosema pterotum
GCAGGCAGCCCAGAGAGCAGCTCGAGCGCACCCGGCAGTGGCAGCAGCAGCCACCGGCTCCGTCCATGTCCGTATAGCGCTGTACAGCGCGCTGCGCGCCGCCCCTCAGGCTCAGAAGCAGCGGAGCTTCTGCTGCTGTAGACGGACATAGACTGAGCTGGCAGCTGCTCACCGCCGATGCAATCATGCTCGGACCGCACTCTAAACTGCCCGCTATGGCCTCCCACGGCAGCGCTGCACCGAGCAAAACAACCGAAATGGTTCAGCCAAACAAACAATGCCAATGAAACGCAGCGCTCTGAAAAATAGGCTGCAAACGTTCCCCAATGCGTGCCACAGCCCTGCCCCCCAGAACACTTGTCTGTTTATGCCAGGGGCTTTCAACAGGTGGGCCGGGGACCACCAGTGGTCCCTGAGAGGATTCCAGGTGGTCCCCAGCTTTTTTTTTAACCATATGTAAATCTCTGAAAGCGTAACCATGGAACCAAATGGACCCGCAAGGGTCCATTTGGTTTCATGTTTACACATGAAACCATTCAAACCAAAGCAAAATAAATCTTTAGTTTTGGGTCTGTGGGGGCTAAAATGTCATCAAATGGTGGTCCGTGGCTCAAATGCTGAATAAATAGTGGGCCCTGGTATCAAATTTTGAAAACCACTGGTTTATACAACCAATCTTGCTGTTTGCCTCCATGCAACATGCAAACTAAATGTGCCTGTATAATCTGTATGGCATGTTGAAAGCTAGTAAGACTAAAATTGCAAGAGTAAGACTAAACCTCAAAGACTAAGACTAATAAAAGACTAAGACTAATAAAAGACTAAGACTAAAAAAAGACTAAGACTAAATAAAGACTAAGACTGAGACTAAGACTAAATCGACGTTGATATTTTGTCGACTAGACTAAGACTAAAAAAATGAATTTCAGAAGACTAAATGGGACTAAAAGACGAAATATGTGTTACTCAAAAGACTAAGACTAAGACAAAATATTCTCAAACAAACAACACTGACATATATACTGTATATGTAAGAAATCTCCGAATTTGTAAAGCCCTGTTTGGTTTCTTCTTCTTTTTCTTAGACCCTTCCATTATTAGATCACTTCTTGAAAAATATCTAGTATCTATGACAATCATAGAGCTCCGCAGTGGTCCTTACACATTTATAAATAGTAATTTTCAAATCTTGACTCAAAACGTATCTTTTTCGCCGCACTGTGGCTCCCTCTAGTGTTTAGCCATAAAATAAACTGCATAACATAGGGACTTCCCGATTGGTCACCAAATAGTCCCGTCGGGACTTTCCCTCCACCAATGACAAAGGTTAGGACATCTTTGGAGGGCCACTGCGGCCCTATGGTTGTCATGGATAGTAAGTATTTTCAGGAAGTGATCTACATAACAAAAGAAAAAAAGGGTCATAATATTGTGAGATTTCTTACAAACAGCACCATGCTGACGATGAGCATGCGCACAGGGGCGGATCTAGGCATAGGTATGGGGGGGGGGGGGGGGCAATGCCCCCCTAAATGCCCAGTCTGCCCCACCAAACATGATGGCATGCAAAACAACCCAAGAGATTTCAGTGCTTATATTAAAAAGTATAAAACACTACTGAAAGTAGTAAACACTACTGAAAATTGTATGGGAGCAGCTGCCCCCTTACCATTTTCTCCTGCCCCCCCCAATTGGGAAATGTTACATCTGCCCCTGCTGTGCGCACGCGACTGTTGTTAACTGCATGTTTCAACAGAAAGACAGGGAGGATGAAAGGCCTGCACACAATGTACATGATGAGCACATGATGTATCTATAGCACATGATGTATCAAAGGTTGCTATAGGAGATAGAAGAAAAACAACGGAAACCGGTGACAGTGAAACCTCAAAGTGAACACATTTACAGAACTCATGATGGTGGTTAGAAAAGGTATTTTCCCAGTCCCTCTAGACAGCGTTTGCTTACTTCCTGTTCACGTCCCAGGACACGTGCACCTTAAAAGTGGTTAGAGGTATAGTAATTCAAATATTGCTCTTTTTTTCTTCTTTTTTTTTCTAGTCCCCTAACATAGAGTGTGGTGACCATATAAGGAGTTCCTCTCTGTCCCTCGTGTCCCTAAAACAAAACAAATAAACCGTAGTTTCAGTTTGGGCTTTTGGATAAAAGCCTTTCACCCAATCAGGATGAGAGGGGCCTTCCTCCAATCAGGATCGAGTGGGGGTGGGCTTAGGTGTATGTCTTGTTGGCATGTTGTACTTCCCCTAACTGTAGAGCATGTGCATGTGCACATCATGCTACCGGGGGGCGTTCCAAATCACCCAAATCACTCACTACACATCAGAACTCCAGGTGTTATGGTGTAGTCGGACTGCTTAGACAAACCAGTCCCTTCTGCCTTCAGTGTAGAGCTGTCACTTTGCACACAATCCCTGTCAGTCAAGAGACGCTATACCGCAGCCAGGTCTGAAACGCAGACAGTAATATAACGTCCTTCAAAGTAAGATAGTGGACAGAGGCGTGTGTGGGTGGGTGTGTGGGTGTGTATAATGGCCTATCTATCATAGCACCGTGCATACAAACAGATGTAGTGGATCATTCAACCAAAAGATCAATGTTTTAGTCATTATACTAGATCTCTTATCACCAGAGACAGGTTGTTGTTTTCTATCTGGATGAGACTGGCAGGCAGACAGGCACATCGCTAAAATAGGGCCAGTAATGTCCCCGATTACAACACACTTGAATGCTTTTAACTGTTTAAAGTGCAAATAACGCACATTCCTAGAAAATACTTAATAATATAATGTCCCTCAAGCTTATTTCTAATGGCTTGAGTCTCAATCACCACTCTGATATAACCAGTCCTTGGGTGCAATTTTCGATCGCTGTGATGTAGCCAGGTACGGTGCAAGTCTTCTCATTGGCTGCATGGCAGCAAATCAGGTCCAGTGGACTTGTGGTAGGCCGAAAGCCTCTACCACCAGACATGGACCTGGTGGTATAGGCTTTCGGCCTACCACAAGGGCCCAGACCTGATTTGCTGCCATGCAGCCAATGAGCACGGCCCCACACCTGATTTGCTGCCATGCAGTCAATGAGAAGACTTACGCCATACCTGGCTACACCACAGCGATCGAGAATTGCACCCCTTGTCATTTGTTTATGGACAGTTTAGCAGTAATAACACAATGGTGGTGGGAGCACTGATATGTGGATTATTTTATAGTCGTTATAAAACTGACCAAGCTTGTTGAGATTCCATGTCACCTGGCCTTTATTACATTTATGTAAATGCCTGCATGCTTTATCAACGCGAAGTGCCAACATGGCCGCTGTGTGATATGGTCTATAGCAGCTGCCTCTAAGAAAATAATCCATAACTACAGTACTAACAATGTCATTTTGCTGGTTACACCAGGGAGAGAATATTCAACCATAAGGGTGGTGGCAAGCATGGACAAGAACAGGATTCCTTACAAGAGAGAACAACGAAACAACAAGCGCAGACAACCGTTTAAATTAAACGCAGCGCTGCTAAGTTATGCTTGTCATCGTAATCCGATTGTTTATGAGTGCATAAAGCACGCGCGTGCGCACACACACACACACACACACCAGGGGCGGATCTAGGCATGGGCATGGGGGGGCAATGCCCCCCTAAATACGCAGTCTGCCCCCCCAAACACGATGCCATGCAAAACAACCCAAGATATTTCAAATTAAAGTGCTTATATTTAAAATGATTTGAAACACTACTACTGCTATTACTACAATTTTAGCACCACTAAACCAACAGCATTTCATCATTGAAAACAGAAAACTCTCTGAGTCAGACCTTTAGCTTTATGCATGCTGTGTGTCTGTTGCAACTTCAACAACAACTGATGTTATTATTGATGCTTTACTTGACTGATAAAAGTCCTGTAACTGAAAATGGTATGGGTGCGGCTTCATCGCCCGTGGCGCGAAGCGACACGGCCGATGAAGCTGCCCCCATACCATTTTCTCTTGCCCCTCCAACATGTTCTCTTGCCCCCCCAAATGGGCCATGTTACATCCGCCCCTGACACACACAACCCTGGAGTTCTGTTTATGAGAAGGCCACCTTCAGATAGATAAGTGGCCTCCGACCCTGAACCGTCCACCTCCTCCCCCTCCTCACCCCTTCAATCCCCACCCCCCCACCCCGCCACCCCCTCCCACGCTTTCCCTCTTTCTCACTCTCTCTCTCTCTCTCTCTCTCTCTGGTCATCACACACCACCAGGGCCCCTGCGGGCTGGGAAGGGGGCCAGAAAAACAACCGGTCAAGACGCTTTGATCTTTAAATAACAACCTGGAAAAAAAGAGAGGGGGGGCTATAAACAAGTGGACAGCAGCAGCTCTCATAATCAGAGTGGGAGGGGTAGAGGGGGAGAGAGAGGGAGAGAGAGAGAGAGGGGGGGGGGGGTACTCACTGGCTGTTTTTTTCCCCTCTGGAGTGAAGCATGCTGCATGCTGGAGTGAAGAACTAGAATAGTGGGATAGTGGCGAATAAACACAACAGCGTCAGACCTATCATGAGCCCTTTGAATATCATCTTACCTCCTCTACTTTTACCCCCATTCTTTTTATGCTGTTGATGATGCCCCCGCACTCTGTCTGTCTCATCCACGACCACGACCACACACACACACACAAATGAAAGGAGAATGATGACGATGACGCACTTAACACAAAGACTGCCGGACTTTAGGGCCAACCGAGCCAACTCTGGCCTGCCGCCGTGCTAGTGTAAAACACCGGAACTGTGCTGCATGTAAAACATCCTGTTTGGGAAGCTGTGTTACTAATGCCAATGCTAAAATTGACCCTTCCTTGCTCCAGAAAACGCCAATGTTCTCATCTGCACCACCGGGTAACCAGCAGGGGCCCTCCGAACATAAATACCTTTTATCGATACCACAGAGAGTTCTCTAGATCTCAAGTTATTCAGCGTTTTAGTCCGCTGTTCAAATGGAGGTGGACGGCAGTGCGCATGAGCGATGCGGTAACAGGCGAACTATGGTCAAGGACACAAGCAAAGAGAAGAATAAGCCGTCAGGTTTGATATCAATAATAAAGCTTAAATGACGGCACATCCCGTCAAAAGCAAGGCCTATTCAGATCATAACGACGGAATGCACCGTCAGATAAGCAAGGGGAAGCAGTTTTTGCGTTAATACCCCCCTACTACTCATACACAGAATGGACACACAGGAATAGATTTCCGAGTAACCTCTTCTTTTGTAATATGCGTCATCATCTGTGTGTGTTTTGTGTGCGTGTGCGTCTGGGTGATTCATCAAAACCAGTCACAAAAGGACGATGTCCTTCCACTGCTGCCCAGGACCACGAGCACTCCCTGCTATACCAGGGGCGGATGTAACATTTCCCAATTGGGGGGGCAGGAGAAAATGGTATGGTGGCGATGAAGCCGCACTCATACCATTTTTGGTTACAGGACTTTTATTAGGCAAGTAGAGCATCAATAATAACATCAGTGGTTGTTGAAGTTGCACCAGACATGCAGCATGCATAAAGCTAAAGCTCTGACTCAGAGAGTTTTCTGTTTTCAATGATGAAATACTGTTGGTTTAGTGGCGCCACAACTGTGGGTAGTTAGTAGCAGTAGTAGTGTTTCAAATCATTTTAAATATAGTCACTTCAATTTGAAATATCTTGATTTGTTTTGCTTGCCATCGTGTTTGGTGGGGCAGACTGGGCATAGGGGCGCATTGCCCCCCCCATGCCCATGCATGTATAAAGAAAGACAAGGCAGGCAGACTGACGGACTGACAGAGAGGGAGGGATAGAGAGACATGCGAACCCAAGGAGAAAAAGTCACACACGCCACTGTCACACACACACACAACACACACACACACACACACACCACACACACAACACACACACACACACACACACACACACTCCTCAGAAATCACGCCTCGCGGGGATCTCTCCTATTGGTTCTTTGGGGGTTTAAAAGAGAGATGAGGGGGTGGGTGGGATGTTAGGCACAACAAGGCAGAAGAGGCATGGTCCTAGTATAGTGATACAAGTCAGGGGTGTTACCCAATGTGTTGTTGTAGCTGGAGGATGGTGCAATCCTGCAGCAGCAAAACAGCCACACACACGCACACACGCACACACACACGCACACACACACACACACACACACACACACACACACACACACATGGTATTGCAATAAACCACTTGTTACCTCCGCTACCTACCTTCTGACAATTTGTTTATACGCCTTATAAAGCGACACAGATTGTGCATGCAGACATGGATTCACGTATGTGCCTAAACACTGATAAGCTGTTACCCAGCAAGCACGGTTATAGGACCAGGGAGGAGGAATTAGTGACATCTTGACTGTGGCCAGATCAAGCCAATCTGAGGCTAGTTGTGTCTGGCCCAGAATATCACCTGATTTCAACAAACACAAATCCTGTTCACTAAAGACGAGGGCAGTGAACCGGAGTGACACTGGAACCACATCTGACTAGTTATGATTGATTTAAGTTCGTCTGTCCTCAATCTGACTCTCTCTGATTCATCCAGGGACGTCCGTCTTTAGTGGACAGGATTTGTACTGATTGAAATCAGGAGATATTTCTGTGCCAGACTTGACTAGTATTGCTTTGATCTGGCCACAATCAAGGCGTCACTAAATCGTCCCGGTCCTGACCGCACTGACTGTGGTAAGTAGAAATCCACACGCATGTGTGCACAAGTACGTTCAATGGTGCTGTGTCATTGTTCCGACTAACATTATTAGAAGACAGTGGTGTCCAAATTTGTTTTTGTCCACAATACCAGGCTGGATTTGGGAAACAAAACAGTCAAACATACAGATCAAAATGACCATTAATCTTCTACATTCTCTAGTTGTGTAGACTAGGCTAATTCACGTGATGAATATTTTAACTCTGGAGAGTGTAAAAATGAAACCAAATGTCCATTATTTATGAGTTACATCTGGTTAGCCAACTGGCCATAGCTACAGGGGTCCACCTGGGGCCCTCTCAAGGACCACTGGTGGTCCCCGGACCACTGGTTGAAAACCAACCTTTTAGCTGAGCCCACATCTGATGAGTCCCACTTCAGCGATGTTAGGAGTCATATATATTTTGTCAGTTTCACAGCTTGCCGCATGTTGTTTATATTCATGTATCTGAAGGAAATTGACAATTCCACATCTTTTTTTGCAAACAGAACATCATGTTTGGCCCCTGCTGTTACTAGGAGCGGTCAACAACACGCCACACTAAAACCACACCCAGCAGTCAGAGGAGATGTTCAGTGACCTTAGCACTTGTCAAGGGTGTGGTTTCCACCTGATATATTTGAATGTAGATACAGTGTTGCTAGGTTGGTATGTACATTATAGCTCTTTATTACACAACTTGAATGAATGCTCCAATTGGAAGCCAGCATGCTGGTCACGTGAGCGGTTAGATATGTCACAACAACGGACCACTCCGCTCAACAACAGACCTATAGCATAGGCCAATAATCAGCTTTAAACAAGCCATTGGTCATAAACGTATAAGCGCTGAGGTGATTTAATGCTGTGATAGTGATTCCGGGTCAGAGAGAGAGAGGAGGTTTGACCTGCTTTTCCATGACTCAAATCTGTTCTGAACTTGATGACACATTTAGGGACGAGGAACTTTTTATTTGCACTTGTTTGACTGCCAATGGTGACGCATAAATTAAGACGACAGTCAGTGTGCGAGAAGAAGAAGAGGTTTCTAACTGAGTGGTCCACAGAGCTGCTACAAGTGCAACAACGACCGATGCAATTTTGTTTGCACGAGGCTACACACACAACTTTGGCAATCTCATACCGTGTGATTAACCTGGGGTTTTTCCTGAGGATCTGAGGACTATTTCCTTAAGTCCTTAATCTGATCTGGTGTCCTGTGTCTGGATTGGTTTTCCAGGAAGCAATCCTGTGGTGGTAACAGACCCCATGAGAGAACCATGGTTAAAAAAATAACTTCTAATACAAGGAAAACAGGGCCATTTAGAACAAAAGCATTCAGGTATTCATGCTTGCACGGCTTACTGAGCGAACATGCGCACGATTGTGCACACGCGCAGTCACACGCACATCGCACACCGCGGCTGGCACGGATTCCACGGATTCAACTTCCTGGACTCCGTGTGTGTCGCCGGTGAGCCGAGTCAGCTCAGCAAGCGTTCCTCTGCATCAGGGGCGGATCTAGGCATGGGCATGGGGGGGGGGGGGGAGGGGCTAAATGCCCTGACAGCCCCACCAAACATGATGGCATGCAAAACAACCCAAGATATTTCAAATTAAAGTGCTTATATTTAAAATGATTTGATACACTACTACTGCTACTAACTAACTACAGCTGTGTCACCACTAAACCAACAGCATTTCATCATTGAAAACAGAAAACTCTCTGAGTCAGAACTTTAGATTTATGTCTGTTGTAACTTCAACAACAACTGATTGATGCTTTACTTGCCTAATATAAGTCCTGTAACCGAAAATGGTTTGGGGGCGGCTTCATCGCCCGTGTCGCTTCGCGCCACGGGCGATGAAGTCACCCCCATACCTTTCTCTCTTGCCCCTCCAAGTGGGAAATGTTACATCCGCCGCTGTCCTGCTTATCAGTACAGCGACGCGCGAGAGGGTCACAGGCAGTGGCGCACGGTGGTGACAAAGGGATTACCGATCGCACCGTAACCCACTCCCCCGTCACCCCCGACATTCCAGTCAAACACATAACATAAACCTTCGAATGCAGTAAAGGATTACTTTGGTTCCACTCTAGCAGAGCGAATCATGCATTGGATAGGGGGACAGAGAGGTGTGTGTGTGTGTGTGTGTGTGTGCGTGTGCGTGTGCGTGTGTGTGTGTGTGTGTGTGTGTGTGTGTGTGTGTGTGTGTGTGTGTGTGTGTGTGTGTGTGTGTGCGTGTGCGTGTGCGTGTGCGTGTGTGTGTCTGAGACACCTTACAGATCTGATGACACGTCCAACACAATAGCATCCTTGCTGGGTCTACTTTCATCTTTGCTACCAAGGAAGATGAGGTCGGTAGTGAGTCAGATGCCGGGAGGTTACTGTCGTTTATTCAGGTGTTGCCTTTCCTCTGTGAGGAAAGGCACACCAAAGCATTATGGTCATTGTAGGAATACAGCAAACTGGTTAACTCTCTCAGTGCCAGCCCTTTTTCATATTTTTGGAGGTCGCCAGTGCCAGCGATTTTCATCTAACAGTCATATTTCATATTTCGGTCCATGTTTCCCGACGGACAAGTTAGTTGACGGACACACACTTTTGGTTCCGGGTTGGTCCGTCCCTTATTATGGTCTAGCAATGGTCGCTGTGGTCGCTGCTAGCTGCTGTTAGCATGGGGATCGTATTAAACCGGCGCGGTAAGTAACGTCACGTCAAGTAGCGTAACGTCAGCGGCATCAGTTGTTACTGTAAATCATAATGATAACGGGTGACGTACTGTAGATCCATTTCCACGGCACGAAAACTGTTAACATTATTCTGCATTGACATTTTGTGCATTTTGTTTTGAATTGTGCTACTGTTATCTACAGTATATGACAATTTAATGTTGAGTGACTGCAGTTTCTCGCAGTGGTGAAATACCTCTTTAAAGGTAATAGAGGCAACTTTTTAGCCAAAAATAAAAAAAAACATATATAGCTATATTTTTGCCCTTTTCCCCTCTATGTTGCTTCTACTTTTCATTGATTGGCTCATTCATAATGAGCCAATAGAGTGAAGGTGAGGTTTGTACACACTAAAGTTGCCTCTACCTTTAAAGAAACACCTCACCCATTTTGCAACCAGATGTTTAGGACACAAGGAACACTTTCTTGAGAGTTTTGTATGTGTGTTTATTTGTTGATATTTTAGTTATGAATGGTGTGAAATGCATAAAAACCCTATAAGAAAATGTTCCATGTGTACTAAACATGAAACATGAAGTGGCCCTTTAATTGCCATAACGACTACAGTCATTTGGGACAAACGTGGGAAAGAAAGACTTGCTATCTTTTACTATTTATACATAGTAATCTTAATCACACTCTGCTTTGGCTTTGCTCCGAGACTCCAATATAACACCTAAAACAGTGTGGCGATGCACAAAGGGCCCGAACAAGAGAAATAGATTGGATTTCACACCTCAAGCCTGTGTTTTATCAATGGACACGATGTCGCCGTTCCACATAATGGCATAAATTAAACGATCATCATACTCATTCAAAATGATTTGTCCTTGGCAAGCTCCAGTCCCAGGTGTAGCTGCGTAGTTAACATAATGTCCTCACAGTATGTCAAACTACCACGTCTCCTGCCGAGAATTAATCATTTAGTTGGTATAAAAATACCACACTGCGGAGAGCAGAAATGCAAATATCCCACTGGCACATCGCTCTGCTTGTATCCACCCCATTTCATTGATTTCCCCAATATTAGGCTTTATTTAACATTGTGTTAGGTAATACGCACTATGTTGTACATAGCTTGGATATAATAAAAGTAAACTTTTAAACCAAAAAATCAAAATAGATACAATATATCAATATATTTTTGACACTTTCCCCCTCTATGTTGCTTCTACTTCGACGCCGCAGCTGTTTCCCTGCAGACAGGCGGTCCAGAACTTTGTTGTCGTCAACAAATCATCAAAACAAAACATTTGTCGGGCTCAGGAAAGGCGGTGCTAATTTGTGAGAGGGAGGGGCGTTGTGTGGCATTTTAGCCAAACAAAGCGCAGCATTCTCCAGCAGTTTCATCATGAGTCAATATAGTGGAGGAGAGGTGGAGTTAGATTCTGTTTTTACAAACACAGTGTTTGTACACACTAAAGTTGCCTAATATATTGCGTAATATATTACCAAAATGCAACTTGTACAAAATACATTACTTAACTTTTTGCATTTCTGCATTACTTTCTATATTACTTTCTGTCAATCTGTCTCGTTGCACGTGGCTCTGGCTTGTGACATTATCTGTTTTTAGCCCAATGAGGGTTTTCTGAGCAAAACTAATGCCTGGAATAGATTCAGCATCATGGAAACCCCCTAGTTTGACATATCACATGCTACATAAAGCATGGTGATATTTTTGTTTTGCCGATGATCTATAGGTCGTATGCCAACTTTGACCTGCTTTTTTATGAGGTTTCGCACAGGAGTTGAATTTCAATCTTTTATTACATGTTATTAGACACCTTTAGAAACACATTGGTGACAAAATGCCTTGGTAACTTTCCCTTACTACTGGGAGTCATATACTGCAGTGGTTTCCAACCTTTTTGACACCAGGGCCCACTATTTATTCAGCATTTGAGCCACGGACCACTATTTGAGGACATTTTAGCCCCATGGACCCGCCAGGGTCCATTTGGTTTCATTTTTACGTTCTCAAGAGCTACATCTGGTTAAACAACTTAACTGGGGACCACCTGGAACCCTCTGAAGGACCACTGGTGGTCCCCAGACCACCTGTTGAAAACCCCTGATATACTGTATAATCATATAACTATATAACCATATAACTATACACACACATACATACAGTAGCATGCGTTCTATTCAGTCAAACCATCAGTGACACATCACTAGTGCACACAGTTCCTGTCCAAGGAGTCAAGGTCACACGACTAGAGGCCATAAACACAGACCCCGAGTCTCTGAGAAAGAAAAGCTGTTATTAAATGGACTGCACTCTCTCTAAACTCTAAACTCTAAACGCTGCCCATTATTGGTTTGCCAAGCAGCCTGCCTGCCCTGCCTGCCTCAATGTCCCCTCCCTTTGCCTGCTCTTTTCTCTCCTTTTCTCACGTGGGAAACAGGGGCGGATCTAGCCATGGGCATGGGGGAGCAATGCACCCCTCTAAATGCCCAGACTGCCCCACCAAACAGGATGGCATGCAAAACAACCCAAGCTATTTCAAATTAAAGCACTTATATTGAAAATGATTTGAAACACAAACTACTGCTACTGCTACTAACTAACTACAGTTGTGTCACCACTAAACCAACAGCATTTCATCATTGAAAACATAAAACTCTCTGAGTAAGACCTTTAGCTTTATGCATGCTGCGTGCCTCTTGCAACTTCAACGACAACTGATAATTTTATTGATGCTTATACTGGCCTAACCGAAAATGGTAAGGGTGTGCAACTTCATTGCCCGTGTAGCTTCGCGCCACGGGCGATGAAGCCGCCCCCATACCATTTTCTCCTGCCCCCCCAATTGGGAAATGTTACATTCGCCCCTTGTGGGAAACCTCTCTCTCTCTCTTCAGATTCCTCCTCGTCCCCTAGTATTAGCTTAGGAATGTTTACGTTGTGGACAGTGGTGGTGGAGAGTGGGGTAGAAGAGAGAGAGAAAAAAGACAGAAAACAATAAAGGAAGTTTTATTACGAAATGACTCATGCATGCTTTACCAGCAAGCCTGACCTCCATCCTGTTACCATGGAGACCTGCTGCCCATGAGAAGCTCTCTCTCCCAGGCACTGACCGTCCCTCCCTCCCTCCCCTCCCCTCCTTGGGCAGGCAGGCAGGCTCGCAGCCAGAGACACGTCGGGGTGGTGGACCGATCGGTTTATAGGACTTTAAGAGAGAGGGCCGATTCAGAGACACACACCATGCAGAGCTGGTGATGACGATGCAGAGTGAAACGTACAAATGAAAAGAAAAAAGCCCTCCAACCAGAGCTTTCATTGTCATCATCTGAAAAGAGAACCTGAATACTTCTGACAGGATGCAGAGTGCACATTTCTATCCCTCTCATTTTTAATATTTGCATTTCTCTGTGTTCTACATCTCGGTTACATCAAAACCTGTACCATTTCTCATGGACCTATCAGGATCAAACTTCCGTCTCCATCCAGCCGGTCAACAACAACAACGCTCCACATGCCTGATAATAACATTGCAAACAAGTTCCATAAGGGTCTGTTTAAAGTGTCTGTGTGTATGCTGCTAGGAAGAATATTCTGTCTTGAATTAATGAGAAACCACCAACAAAGAAAGATTGGCATGAAATAATAATGCAATGCATACCATTGGAATTCTTAACCTGCCTGCTACGATCCACAACAGATGCCTTCTATAAAGTACGGGGACGCATATTTGCAATTTCTCATTTTCTCTGGGTAGTTATTCAAAATGTTTACGCATCTGTCATGCACCAAACATGTCCGTGCTGTACCATATTGTTCAAAACCCAGTACATTACTGAGTTTTTTTCCTAATAAGAATGGCAAAAAGAAAAACATCTCTGCAGAGTTCGACCTCGAGAACGAGAACACATGCCATGTTGTAACACTGGATGCTATAGGAAGACGTTAACTGCACTGACGTTCGCATCAGCCTCTGATACTGCAAGCGTGCCTGGATATTATTGCTGATGGAAAAAAACACAAATCATGCTGGTCACAGGCCAGCCGGATGCAAAGGAAAACGTGACCAGGAACAAAAAGGGAACATTGGGGTTTTCAGACAATGTGACTGCATCGAGTAAATACTGCAGGAGGAGCTCTGTGTGTTGGACGTGCGGTAGTAGGCAATCGTATTTATTGAGCAGGGCTTGGTCAGCGTAAGCGTTGGAACAGGGCAGGCTGTAAAGATAAGGGAGAGCGCACAACGGAGGGGGTTTTATTGCACCGCCATAGCACACGGTGACGTCGTATACTGGGTGGCAGGAAGGCTCGGCGCAAATAATACTCGGTATCATAATACTCGATAGACAGAGTCGCAAACTCCGTTCACTTCATGGGATCAGTCCAACGGCAGCTCATATCATCAAGTAGTGTTAGATTTTTCTTTGTGGACCTTTTTTCTGAGAGTGTACAAATGGAAATGTCCCTCTTTTGTCCCTCTTTCAGTCTGCAAGAGACCTCCCGAGATGTCAGTTTTGTGACCCCTCAATGTCGCGACATTTCGCCTGAGTATTATTTGGGCCGAGCCTTCATGTACAGTTATTTGTATACTGTACCTCAAAAGAGCATGTTATTCCGGCACCTAGATTCTTTCACAGATGAGAGGCAAAGCAGTTCGGTTGCCACCTTCAACTCGCTCAAACACATATGAGATCATCACACAGCCTCTCACGCATAAACTTTTCACCAGAGCAACAGGCGAGAATCCCAACACTTCGCTAAACCTCATGAGACCAGGCCGGTGGAGAAATACACAAGCACTGGCGAACAAACACAACAAAACAAGCATCCTGTTCAAATGAAATCCCGCATCTCAAATGCCTGAAGGCAAGAACGCCTCCCCCGAGAGCCACAGGGTGGCGTGTTTATGTATAGCCTGCATTTCTCTCCTCATAAATATGAAATGACTAAATGAGCTCAATTAGGCCAAAGCAGTGAGCACACTCCAAGCGCAGTGTGGGATCAGACCTTGACATGGCTCTAATTGAAATGAACAGCGGCCTGGTATCCCCCGGAGAGGCCTGACTAATGCCATTAAAGGGGATTTGAGGACATTGCTATACAGTATGTGCGCATGCTAGTTGCATACATTCAGTCACGTTTTGCATTTGAATGATCGCTGGGTTCCCTTTCACATCGCTAATGCCAAGCATTGTTATCAACCGATGCAGTTCTCAAAATGACCTGTTTGAAATATGAACGTAAGACAATTTATGTTATAAAACATCAACAACGCACAGGAACTAAAGACACAAAAGTCTACAAAGAATGCTTGCTATTGACTGTATGCATACTAGCATACATACGACCACTTTGTAAACAAGTATGGATGCACCAAAAGGGAAATTCTTGTCTGAAACTGCAGACTCACCCCCAATCTTCCACCACGGTCTGAAAACGCGTCTTCAGACTACATCAGCCCATAGCACTTGCAGTACCAAAGTAGGTATTTTAAATAGCACATTTAGGTAGACTTTGATATAGCAGTTACCTACTGTAGCCTATATAAAATGTCAAATGTATTACCATGTTTTAGTGCTTACATTGTAAATTGTAAACTAAATTATAAATTCTGCTTAAATTGTAATCGCAAATTGTAAACTCAACTATTTTTTTCTTGTTTATTTTAAGTTGCAACGTCGCCTGTTAAATACCTGTTGATTTACATTACTTTGAATAATAACCCGTGTCGGGCAGTAGCAAAATCAAATTACATATATTACTGTAATATTATTACATTTTCTAACAAAAGTAGTGTAATGATATTACTCTGCCTAAATGGCTAATATGTAATATTTTACTTCGCCCAAAACACGCCTCATTACATTTGAGCTTGTTGTTGCATGATGTCAAAACAGAACAGATTTACAAGCTATCAACAGATAACAACAGAGATGCACAGTCGTTTAGTAGATCCTAATCCGCCGCATTTTGCCCACGACGTACAGTACAAGTTATCACAGTTGTCGCGAGTTGTCGCTAAACAGATTGCGTTCATGCCATCAACTCGTGTCATCGAGTTCATGCCTGCGGCTGCCAGCAATGTTGTCAACACTAACACACATTATTAAGGCCTAATATATGTGGTCATCAAAGCTGTGCGTCTGATTTCCAGTGTCCATCCAGAGCGATGATTTTTTACCATAAAACTGACTGACAGTGTGAAAAAGGGGCTCCGCTCTATACACTGTCAAAGCTAAATTAACACCCGGATTTTTTGCTGTGCGTGCATTGCTGGCTGCTGCTGCCAAGCACCGCGGGCACAGCCGTGATTATGTAACGTACAAACCAACCAACAGCCACATGTCACTGTGGGAATGGTTATGTGAGAGAGACAGTGAGAGAGAGAGTGAGTGTGTGAGAGAGAGAGAGCGAGAGAGAGAGAGTGAGAGAGACAGAGAGAGAGAGAGAGCGTGACAGTGTGAGTGGGAGAGTGAGACGAGCTATAGGACATTAACAAGATGATACTGATAAGTTTGGAACACAGAGTGCTGGAGGTCTTTCCAACATAGCAACGACCCCTTCCCCTCCTCCTCCTTTGCTTAAAGCTTCAATCTGCCGCAGCTGAGAGAAGGCCAGCCAGCGGGCCATTACAGCCACACATACTGTACACAGCAACAACACAAATAATTTCCTCCTCCCACATACTGTTGACTTGAACATCGGAAGTGTGAGTCCTTTGGTTTGTGTGCAGTGTACCATCGGCTATAGAACACGTGTATCTACACAGAATACATGAAGGCTCGACCCAAATAATACTCGGACCTGCCGAAATGTAGTGGGTCAGAAAACTGAGTGTTCGGAAGGGCCGTTGCAGCCTGAAAGAGGGACTAACTAAAGTTTCAAATACATTGTTTTTGACAAGGGAGGCGCAAATAAACCATATTTCAGTGACAACTAAGGTGTCTGTAATGTTTAGGCCGTAAGCCTACGAGTAATAGGCTACTACAAAACTACCAAAATAAAGGGATTTATAATCACTAAAGCTGGGCTGTTAGTGTTTATGTTTATGCTATATTACTACAACACAATCTAAAATAAAAAAATATATAAGAGCCTCCATTGGACTGATGGCATGAAGTGAGCGGAGTTTGCGATGGCGTTGTCTGTCTATACTCAGGGCCGAGTATTATTTGGGCCAAGCCTTCCTTCCTATTACCTCTACACATAGTGTTCACATACTGTATACACATATAGGTGCTCCAAACAGATTAGGTCTACTGTCTGTTTCCAGGATTCGATTTCCAAAAGTTGCAAAAGTAACCGATCCACAGGCTCAAATCGAGATTGTGCTGCTGTCACAGCTGCTGCTGCTGATGATGATTTGTATGCTTTGGTGTAAGGCTGACAGTTCAAAAAATGAAGATGTTTTTACCCAACAGTGTTGCTTTACTAAGTGCCTGCATGAGGCTTTATGGGCCCGCGATAAAACGAGCCGGGGAAATAAGACCACCATGGACGTTCAGCCGCTCATTGACAGAGCATTTGGGTTGCGCAACTTACTTTGAGCGGCTCCCAAAGTTTTTCCAAGTCAAGGACTCTAAATTGATTACATTTGAATGATTCTGATGCTGTATCCATTACTTTTTAACACTCTGTGGAACTAACCTACGTATTCATTGACAAAAAAAACCCAAAGAATATAATGTTGATGGAATAAACCCCCCACACACACCTCACGCGTTATACTATGATATATTGTTCTGCGTCAGCGAATGGCAGCAAAGTCGTGCTCCAGTGCTACATAGGGGGAAGAAACAGAGACAAGGCTATAAATGGCAAATGTTCCAGGTCCGTTTTCACCGATCTAGGCCAGTCACTGTGACGTAAGACTGTGCTGAGGGTGAGGGGAAGCTGTGGCATTGCACATCAACAACATAAACGAGACGTAGAGGAGCTATACCACTGCGTGCCCAACTGTACCCATCGACAAGCATTCTGCCACCGCGTGTCGGCTCTCGTTAAAGTACGTGTGAACTGGAACGCAGGGCGATTATAGCGCCGCCGAAGTGCCGTCAACAAGTCGCCCACGGCGCCCTTTTTTCTCCTGCAGAAGGCAGAATCGGCAGTCTCCCCTTCTGTGAATTCAACCCCCCCCCCCCCAATCCACACACACACACCCCGTATCTGTTTGTCCCCACGTGACCCTGCTTTTTTTCCCGTTCTTGTACTGAGAACCAGTGTGACCAGCGAGCAAGCCTCCGTTCCATTCCAGTCACTAGGAGCTGGTGGTGTACAGAGACGGAGAGAGAGAGAGAGAGGCTCCCATTCAGCTACACAAAGACAGATGACAGGCTTGAGAAACTCTCCCAGCCAGCCAGCTACCCAGAAACGGATGTGTATAGACACACGCAAGCACACACACACACACACACACACACACACACACACACACACACACACACACACACACACACACACACACACACACACACACACACACACACACACACACACAGGGAAATAAATCCAAATGCAAATATGGCCTGTGTCAGCAACAGGGGCCTGAAAATGGGGCCCATCGATTGGTTTGTGTATTTGTTTGCTCTCTGTCTCTTTTAATTCATCCGGCTCCCCCCGCCGCCCGGCCTCCCACCTCCGCTATGTCTCCGCCTCCGCATCTCCAAACAGCATGGCTGTCTCACCCTGCCGCCTGGGGTGGGGTAGGGGGTGGTGAGGGGGTTGTCGGGGGGTGAGACAGGGCAAAATATGTGAGGCGGTAAACACACGCCGATGAACGGACGGTCACAGTTTAGCCACAGGTTGCTGCCGGCCGCACAAAAGAGGAAGTGACCCAATTTCCCCCATGGCCTTTGCGACCTCAGATAAGCCTTTGAACATGAACCCTTAACCTTTGAAGCCCCCGTCTTCATTACCGCGGTGGGGTCTCATGTCCCCCCAGCCGGCCGGTGCTGCTTTTAGAAATGGTCAGGCAAAGGTCAGTGCTGTGGACTTTTGGGGGCCGGTGCATGGGGGAGACCAATGGAAATGAGCATTTCTCTTCCCTTTTTCTGCAACCAACGAGGGTTTCGGGTGTCCGTCGCCGCATGTCAAACAGCCACGAGACGACGGCGCGTGACCCCACTCTCTCTCCCTCTCTCCGCGGATTGAACACGACACTGAGGGGAACGGCTAACATAGCACAGCGCCGGTTCATGTGACGGTTCGTGGGCCTTTGGCCTACTTTAGCCCCAGCGGCAGGCAGGCCAGGCAGCAAGCATTCTGCACTTCCCCCTTTCTCCGACGACTATCTCTTCTCCCTCCGCTGTTCTTTTTGAGCACTCCACTTCCTGCATGGTGGCAGGGCTCTGGGATGGGTTCCGGAATGAGAACGTCTTGTTCTGCTAAGAATCAAAGCAAACAGCGAGGGGAGGGAAGAGGGGAGGAGGGGGGGGGGGGCGTACGGGACATTTGGACCTGCCAAGGAAAGCTCACAGAGTGAACACGCAACAGCTTTTCTAGAAAACACAAAACCCCTCACAGGAGCAACAAGCGCTCAACTCCACTGCTCTTCCTTCTGGCTCCCTGTCACGTCCTCAAGCTCTTCTTTTTATATTTCCTTAATTCATGCACGACACCTGACTTCTGGACGGTTTAATTGCCGTGAGTGACCGAGCATTTGGACAGTAGACTGCATGACTCTACTAGGCCTGTATCGCAAATGAGAGGCAATAAAGGGAAAGGGGAACAACTGCATAAAGTAAGGAGAAGATACTGTGGTTTAAGCATTTTTCCCTCAATCTAATTTTTTGCATACTCTCTGTCTGTCCGTCTGCCTCCCTCACACACACACACGCACACGCACACGCACACGCACACACACACACACACCCTCCCTCTCCCCGTTCCCTCTCTGTAATGAAGATGTGGGCAGCTTTCTCCTCCATTACCAGTACCCTGCTGAGGTTTCATTTCAGGTTCTCCCCGGGCAGGTCGTATGCCAAGCGGCTCACTTGCCAACTCAGAATCTCTCTCTCTCTCTCTCTCTCTCTCTCTCTCTCTCTCTCTCTCTCTCTCTCTCTCTCTCTCTCTGCCAACTCATCTTCTGTCCTCCAAATACTGTTTAACAGTGCAATCTGCAGATAACCTCTCTCTCTCTCTCTGCCTATATAGGAACTGCGCCCCTCGCATTATTTAATCAGGGAGCCCTTGGGGTGTGGAAGATTAACTGTTTAGATATATGCACAGGCGTTAAATAACACGACATTCAACTTTTTGTGTGTGTGTGTGTGTGTGTGTGTGTGTGTGTGTGTGTGTGTGTGTGTGTGTGTGTGTGTGTGTGTGTGTGTGTGTGTGTGTGTGTGTGTGTGTGTGTGTGTGTGTGTGTGTGTGTTTTTGGTTCTCCCATGTGTTTTCTATCCCCACAAATTATTTAGTTGAAACAGTCTTTCATATCATACAGGAGCTTTAATGGAAATGAGCTGTTCTCAGGAACAGCTCATTTGATTTTTGCCTCATAATGATGTCATCAATGCACCCTGCTTTGTATAATTCCTGCTCTCCTTTAGTCTTCAGTTCCAGATTTGCATTTCCACTTTGTTTATAATGTCCACCATTGTTGATTTTCCAAGTTGACATGGAATTTAAACAAGCCTGGTTTTATCTAGCATCAGTATTATAATGACTCAACTATATAAAATAACGTGCATACCAGCGCCCCCACCACCTCAGGACATTGTGGTACTGCAGCTAAACTGTCCATAAAGAAATGACAAGGACTAGCTATATCATTGTTGATTGAGGCTTAAACCACTCGAAATAAGCTTGAGGAACATATACAATATGAGTATTGTATTAAAAAACATTTTAGGAATCCATGTTATTCGCGCTTTAAACAGAGTAAAATAGACCCGGGCAACATTCCGCCAAAAAAAAAAAAAAAAAAATGATGGTGCTCCTCCTTGTCCACAACCACTCAGCCCATGTCCGGTTTCCATCTCTTAGGTAGCCCAGTGTTTGCTCAAAAAATATTTGAGGAGTGTCCATTACCAAAAGCTGTTATGAAAGTCCTCCAAAGTCAAGAAAGTTCTAGTCTGTTCCAGTCTGGGGAGGGCAAAGGGCCAGCCAAGATGATGAGCTCACTGTGGCCAACGGAAGAGGTTTCGCTGAAAGCAGCTAAATGGGAAAGGCCTGTGGACACTTGAGGGCCACACTGTTCACACTGAGCACAATAAACGCTGACAATTGATGAATATCGTTCACCATTGTGCTACTTTTGAGGGCCACATCAGCCCCTCCTATGCACAGCTTTGTGTGTTTCTACCAGACTGTGTTGATTTGATTGTGGTGATCCATGACGACGTGCAGTGGACGTTTTCGATGGGCTGAAGCTTGTGTGTCGTCGTTGTGTATGGAAGACGTATGAGTAGTATGCTAGTATGATTATTGTAGTGCTGTAGTGCTCGGTGCCAACGGCCAGCCCTTTATGGGGCCATCTTTATGCCGTTTCTGCTGTGCGTGTGCTTGTCTTATCCTGGATACGGGAGGCAAAGGGAAGCGTCTATAAAAGGAATGTCGACAAATAGATGGCAGCCATGAAGGGACCATTTACTCATTAGTTTTGACTCTTTCTGCCTCCCGTTTTCATCTGTCTGTGCTCTGTGGTCTTCCTGCCTTCTCTCTCTCTCTGTCTCTCTCTCTCTCTGTCTCTCTCTCTACTTCTCTCTGCAGCAGTGTAATGTCTGCAGTTTCTCCCCTCAGCTGCTTCCTGCGTCACTTCCTTTACACTGTCATGTAAACACAAGCACACCCCTGCACCTACAAAGGCAATATCACACATAAGGCACACACACACACACACACTCTCCTTCTCTCTCACACACACACATACACACGCACGCACACACACACTACGAGTCGGTCACATGGGAGCAAGCTAATTATGACCACACAAACACAGCGGAAGCATAACTTTGGCAGCTGGCACACAGAGACGCTCGCTGCATGAAGAAATGCCCCATTTACTTCAGTTATTCAACACACACGCTGCGGACGGCCAAGTGACAAACGTAATGGGCTCATTTCTCAGATTAGCAGCAGCAACCTACCGGTTCTCGGCGGAACAGTTTCGTAGCTCTGCTGTATAGCGGCTTATTTGGGGATTCTTGGCAAAACGGATGTAGGGAGACAGAGGGGGCACGAGGGACGCAGATATTTAGAGAGAGGTATGGGGTAAAAGGAGGGTTTAAGTAGTGGGACAGGCTGGTAAGAATAAACTTAAATAAAATAAACATTATAATAAGTCTACTATATGAACTGGATGGGGGGAGGGTCGTTTGCATGTAACATTTCCCAATTGGGGGGGCAGGAGAAAATGGTATGGGTGCAGCTTCGTCCGTGCCACGGGCGATGAAGCAGCACCCATACCATTTTTGGTTACAAGGCTTTTATTAGGCAATTAAGCATCAATAATAACATCAAGTGTTATTGAAGTTGCAACATACACGTAGCATGCATAAACCTAAAGGTCTGACTCAGAGAGTTTTCAATTATGAAATGCTGTTGGTTTAGTGGTGCCACAACTGTAGTTAGTTAGTAGCAGTAGTAGTGTTTCAAATCATTTTAAATATAAGCACTGAAATATCTTGGGTTGTTTTGCATGCCATCGTGCCAGACTGGGTATTTAGGGGGGCATTGCCCCCCCACCACCCCCCCCACCACCCCCATGCCCATGCCCATGCCGCCCCTGGTCGTTTGTACATGCAGAATCAGCACATGGGAACAATATACAGTAGAACAATATACAGTAGGCGTGTTTATAGCAGCTTGAAACTGACATATTTGTTGATACAAGGAGACCGTAAACAGACGTCATAATTGTCTGTGACGCAGATGGTGATGTCCTTCTCCAGCAAGAGCAGACTCATGTGCGCACGCAGCCGTGCCTGCATGTTACAGACACACACAAACAAAAAGAGAGAGAGAGAGAGTGTGTGTGTGTGTGTGTGTGTGTGTGTGTGTGTGTGTGTGTGTGTGTGTGTGTGTGTGTGTGTGTGTGTGTGTGTGTGTGTGTGTGTGTGTGTGTGTGTGTGTGTGTGTGAGAGCGTGCGCGCGCCTATGGATGGATTCCAGTGACACAGCCATTTAGAGCATTTGACTTATCTTACAGCCCTCGCATTGATGGAGTTCTGAGCATAGCTTTGCTAAGTAATGCTGTCATGGTCGGAAATAACTCCTTAATGGGTCTGAAACTAAATAGTAAAGGGTGTTGTTGGGATTATTCCCCACTAATAAGAGCTACAGCAACAGCAACAACAACAACAACAACAACAACAACAACAACAACAACAACGGATGTTGACTAATGGTCACGCTCGTGCCAACACAGTGGAATGTCAATCCTGCAGTAAATGTGTTACATCACTCCAGCTTGTTTGGTTATTGTGCAATAATGTCGGGATATTATGCCATAAGAACCAATCCGGCAGAGTGCATGATGACTACATTTGGCTAATTTGAAGAAATACACAAGACAGCAGGGCGAGTTCACAGGAAACACAAACCCACAACGATTCCACGGAACCAGGAACCAGTAACCACAGCCATCAAACGCCCACACACATGCATGCACCACACACTTCTCCTGAAATTCATCACATCCTTATTTTTTTTGTCATGGTAACAACATGGCGTCTTCTTCTCTACAAATGTACAATACTTAGTGCTTATACTTACAGTTGTTTAGGAGCCAACAGCATATAGGCTACAGTATCATAACATAAGGTTAACCTCGCAAAGACCACTTTAATTGACGTTATGTTTAGGTATGAGCTACGCAGCCAACTAAAGGTGGCGTCTAGATCTGTTCCTTGGAGTTTGTTGCACTTGCAGTAGCACTGCACTGCAATTGCAGTGCAATTATAAACGTGAACTTTAATGCCCCCACAAAGTTCAAATGTATACAAAAATATACTCTTATTTGTAACTTGTAACAAATGGTTGTAGGGGAGCCTATGCAAAGTTGAAAACAAACTCACCAAACTCCATATAAAAGCATTCACCATATATAGCTCTGTAATGATTCATCAGCAGTTGAATGTCGCAAGATATTGTGCCTTCAGTCTAAAAATGTGCAATATTATGATAAGGCATATCTATGGATCAGTCAAGTCATTCTTTATGACTTGACTGATAAAGACTAAAATCATAACAAGCATCTAATGAAAAAACATTAGAGCTATAGACAATACAGTATATGAATATTGTGATGATAGACTGATTTTGGATATTGAGATTGTAATACTTGACTAGGTAGGTAGGTAGGTAGGTAGGTAGGTAGGTAGGTAGGTAGGTAGGTAGGTATTACTGAAAGATATGATTCCCCCCTCCCTTGAGCAAGCACTTACCAAAGTATCTGACCCGGGATATAACCATGCAATGAAGAAACCACTGTTCATTTCTTCTTGTAGTACAATTAAAATGTTCATCATGTCTGGATAGCCTCTGAGACAATATCTGGACTTTCTGCAACCAGAGCTTCTACTAAGGGGTCCAGGAGAAAGGGTTATGAAGTGCCAGCATCTTCATAAAACCATCTCTCCTAGAAGGGATCCGTGCTGCTGCTGCTGCTGCTGCTGCACACAAGAAATGTTGCGCGTCGACCGGAGTTGTTTATCAATCTCAAGATGATGATGAGAACGTCGTGTTGTCAAATGATTCAGCGAAATGTTGACGTTGCGTCAGCGCGCGTGTGTCGTCGTGGTGGATGTGGACGGATGGATGGTACGTGGAGAGAGAAGTCATTGCGCAATAAAGTGTGGCGTTCAGTTCAGCGCGTCGCCGCAGCTCATTAAAAGCAAGTCAGGTGCATGTTTATTTCAACCTCTGCCTGGCCTGGCCTGGTAGCTACGAGATATGAATCGACGACATCATGGGGTCTGTGCAAAACATCCCATATGCAAATACGACTGGAGCCTTGCTTGCTTATTATGTTTACTTAAAGGGGAACACATTTTAATATGTCATTAATATTCCTTAAAGATGCCGTGTGGACATGATAAAAAAGGTTCCCCCAATTCTGTATTTCCTAAATATGGAGTTCTGAAAAAAACATTAACATGGTGAAATACATCTGATGACATCATCAAGATGTATTTCACCATGTTAATGATTTTTCTTTTAGACCCCTTTTTCCTGAGAGGGTACAAATGGAACCAAATGGACGCGCTAGGGTCCATTTGGTTCACATTTGTTTGTATCTTCTGAGGCTTTTTTGAAAATGGGTGGAATCCCCCTTTAAATAATTGAATCAGAAATATATCACGCATTCTTACTCGATGTAGGTGGTTTTAAAAAACACAGGTACTAATCAACAAGTTGATATATTGGTTATCGTTGTAACATGGGCATTGTGGGGGGCGTGATAGCTATCAAGAGGAGTGATCATCAAAACAATGTTTTTTTCTCTCCCCCTAAGTCATAACATGGCCTCGTTTTCCAGTTGTTTACTTCAACTTCCATTTCAATCTGCGCAACACCACCTGGAATGCGGACATTGGCAAACCATGAGTACGGGGAGGGGGGCAAGCAAGCATCTACCTCTCCTCTCCCGCATGGAAACACGAAACGGAGCCTATATAGTGTAATATATGGGATATATGTCAATCGCGCGTTAGAAAACATAGAATAGGATTCATCTGACCGGGGATATCCTCCAAGACAACCACCATCATCACCACAGCATAAGCACGCAAAAAGCACCTGCGTTGGTGTACAGAATGACAGCCCGAGCAGCAGCACCACCAGAGCCTACTGCGTAGATCAAACCAGCCGCTGCCTGCAACAAACCCCCGAGGATATTATTACTGAACTTCACTCACTCACACGGCTGTAGAAATGCGCACCTTTTTTTGCAGCTCCCGCGGTGATCGATCCATGCGAATCGTGGATGAAAACAAGTTTCTCACAGCCAAAGAAGCGACGTTAAAAACGCCTTTAAAAAGTGTGTTTCGTTGGATGACAGGTGCAGTTGCGAAGCTTGGAAGAAGTAGTGGCGTCAGTGGGATCAGACGCATTCATTCTAGCGCTGGAGCGGAGCGGAGGGAGCTCTGGACTGGACTGGTCCTCTCTCTCTGCTGCGCGGCGGAGGAGTCATAGAATGGGCCATTGGGTGTTCTGTTTGCATGATGATTGCGTAGATTTAGGTCCCCTTTTCCATCACGGCCCAAGAGTACAGTGACTCTGTCTTTCTGTTCCTGCGTTTTCATTATATTCGTGTTGTTGTTGTCCATGTGACACACTCAGGCCGTTCTGTCAGTGTGTGCGTGTACTGTGTGTGTGTACAGTGTGTGTCAATGGAAACTTAAAGGGACCTCCCACGTGATGCGCTCCTTGCGCAGTCACGGTAGGGCTGTGTGCATCACACAGTGCACGGCCCGGGCCAGGAGGCTCAGTCAGATGATGACATTAACGTCATTAAAATTAAATAATGAATGAATGGATGCATGGGTGAGTGAATGAATGAATGAATGAATGAATGAATGAATGAATGAATTTATGAATGAATGAATGAGCCAATCAATCAATCAATCAATTAATTAATTAAGCAAACAAGTAAACAAACAAAAACAAATAAATAATTAAATTAATGAATAAACAAATAAAAAATACGCTATTATAATAATAATACAAATAATACAATAATACAAATGTTTTGTCATATCCATTATAGTTAGGGCATGCATTATTATGCTAATATGCATACATAGTATTAATAGTTTATAGCTTTAGAAGAGGAAAAAGTACATGTCATGGACAAAAGAATAAAATAAGATTGGTGATGGTGCCATATAGGCTCGGCAGGGCTACTCCGGTGGCCATTTCTTACATCTTTCAATGATCTCATGTTGTGTTTATGACATCATTACAAGATGTGACTAATCCAGCTGGGAAATAGTTTTAAAGAGGTGATCTCAGGGACCCCCGCCTCCGTGCACCATTCAGCATCCGCAGGCATTGTCAGGCAGAATAGAATACCGTAATAACTACATAGCTGCATACAGTGACTATCTGACACATGACACAGGTGACTATAGGCCTACTTTTTTAAAATACCGTCTGTGTCCTACTTTCAGTGTAGCACTTTTGATTCTGGACCCGGAAATTGTTAAATGTCAATAAATTCACTTTGTAATGCCAAAAGCATTACAAAGCATATGATATAGCCTATGTATAGTCTCTGATTTTATATTCTTGTTTTCTTATCTGTTTACATAACCTATAGAGTACATTGATTGTTCCATGACCGTATATTGCCCTCAATACTATATAGCATAATAACAACCTCAATGTTTCATCTAGTTTACTCCACTTATGTCTGAAAATGTATGCTCATTTAGCCAAAGGATTCAGTTGACCTTGCCTGTGAAAACCGTTATCTCTCTCTCTCTCTCTCTTGTTGACCCATTGACCAGGCTTATACATCCTTACAAATTAAACTTGACCGCTGGCCTTCCATTTGCAGAAAGCCTAAAGTGAAGTATAGGCGCCTGCCAAGTGCTGGAAGTGCATTTGGAAAGCAAGAAACCCATTATCGTTCTTTTAACATCGGCCAAGCCTGGTGGTATACTAAGATCTTAACATACAGTAATCAAAGTCAAAATGAGGCTAAGTTGTACTGTGTAACGTAATGCGGCAGGCCCGGTTGTAACATTTCCCAAATCATTTTAATTATAAGCACTTTAATGTGAAATATCTTTGAAATTTGTTTTTTTTTGCATGCCATCATGTTTGGTGGGGCAGTCAGGGCATTTAGCCCCCCCATGCCCATGCCTAGATCTGGCCCTGTAATGCTGATAGTTGTGGGGCACCAGAGCCGGGTCCCTATAGTATCCATCCCTTCCCAAGCTCCCAACGGCTGCTCCTGTGTGTGCGGGCCTTGCCCCACAAACTGCCAGCCGAGACCGTGTGAACATACCAGAAGCCCAGTGTTTCTGTGGCTCGCACAGACAGGACCCCCTGTGGTTTGAATTAGAGGGGATTACAATTCTCACCAACAAAAGACACCTCTCCTTTCCCTCAGCTCGGGTTTTTGTCTTACGCTCCCCTCTCTTTCCCATGATGCCAGGGGCTGGTGACACTGCCCACTACTGCCAAGTACAAGTGGCCTCTTTGTGTGTCCTCAACCTGTCAAGGTATATGAAAATAGTAAATTTGTTGACATTTTGTTAATTATTATGCTTGTACAGCACCGTGGAAACAAGGCAAGGCGTACTGTATGTGTGAATGCCGTGTTACTATGTAAACCGGGCAGAAATGTCTGGCTGTCTATCTGCATTACACTCCATATTTCTGACCCAAATATTATGGAGAACTCCATATGAGAAGAGAAGTGCTTCCCACCTGCACGCCAGTGCTGGTGATAAGAGGAAGAGGTAGGTAAGGGAGGTTTATCCATACTATAACTAAGGAAATGTATGAATGAATGAATGAATGAATGTCTGAAACCACCTTAAGCTCACTGGCTACACCAATCGCTCTGTCTTGAAAAATGCTCTCTCAAAACAAGCCCCCCCCCCCCCCCCCCCCCCCCCCCCACACACACACACACACACTTAGAGTTATTAAGATATCTATACTTACATGATGATGGGTAAAATCTAGTAGTTCATTTTGCCCACACTGTTATCTGTTAATTTACTTTACACTGTAGGCCTACATCATTTGGTGTCTATATAATCACAACGGCTAAGGTCCTAGTTCATACAACAATTATTAATTGCCAATATACTTTTGATCCACTGCATGCTTGCAGTGATATGGCCGTGGAGCAACGACCTTTTTACCTCGAAGAGGAGATAGGCTGAGAGGGATGGAGGGGGGGGGGCTGAGAGAGAGAGACTCTCTCTCTCTTTCAGAAGGGGGGGGGCAGACAGATGGAGGGAGGAGAGGGGAGGGAGGGTTGTGATCGTCAGATACTACAGTAACCGGAAACGAGCTCGTGTTTATTTACTGGAATCGTGCCAGTATGTGCCATCATTCATTAGTCAGCACATGATTCATCATTCTTATAAGTAAGACCACCCCCTCGAGGTCACCTGTATGCCCCAGACGGTGCAGACCGGGGTATTTTTCAAGAGGACACACAAGCACGCATGCAGCACGCACACACACTCACGCACGCACGCACACACACACAGTAAAACCAAACCAGCTGTCAATGCCCCGAAGTGTACACACATATGCACGTTTCCACCACCCAAGAGCAGTGGTTTTCAACCAGTGATCCGGAGATCACCAGTGGTCCTTGAGAGAGTTCCAGGTGGGCCTCAGGCTAAAGTGATGAAAAGTTGGTTAACCCAGATGTAACTCTTTGAGAGCGTAAAATGAAAGCAAATGGACCCACAAGGGTCCGTTTCGTTTCATTTTTACGCACTTGGTTTCGTTTTTACACACTTGGCATTTTAGGCACTTGGTTTCATTTTTATGGTTTCATGTTACACTCTCAAGAAAAGAGTTAATCTAATTCATCATCTGAATTAGCCCAAGTCTACTATAGAGTGTGTAGAGGATTAATAGTCATTTTGATCTGTATGTTTGACTGTTTTGTTTACCAAATCCAGCCTGGAATTGTGGACAAAAGCAAAATAAATATTTATTTTTGGGGTCTGTGGGGCTAAAATGTAGTCAAATAGTGGTCCGTGGCTCAAATTCTGAATAAATAGTGGGCCCTGTAAGAGACGCATCACCTGGTATCAAAAAGGTTGAAAATCACAGCCCAAGAGGGAAAGAAAAACAATCCGTGCACCCAGGCTGCTGCACCGGCTTGTCTCTTTAAGATGTGTCGTCACGTCACGGCTCAGCCGTCTGGCAAGCCACAAGGGTCTTAAAACGCACCTCTTTATCACGTTTAAATAGACATTCACACGCCAAAAGCGTGCGTTTTTTCCAAAATACGCGCGTCAAATACGCGCGTTCTCCAAAATACGCGCGTCAAATACGCGCGTTCTCACCGAAAAGCGCCGCTTTTTACACCGGGATGAAGTTCCAACAAAACGCGCGTCAAATACGCGTGTTTTGGCTTGCCATACGGACGTTCTGAACGTCCGTGGTTACCAACAGAACGCGCGTATAATACGTGCGTTCTCTCAGTATGCTAATAATGTCCATCCCTCTTTTCTGGCAGCCAATGCTTTTGAAGTGGTTGTGTCCAATCTGCTTTGAGGAAACAGTGTTGCCAACACTTGCCAACACTTGGTTGAAAGTGTTGTTCTAAAACAATTTCTGGTTCCCTATACACTCTAAGGCACACTGATCACCTCTATTTTACGGTTCCCAGTCGAATAAGAAGGCAAGGAGGTCGCCTTGCATTTAAATATAAAGCCCCCTCTGATTGGAACAGCCTACCTAGTTCACTCCGATCAATCACATCGTTTAATACTTTTAGAGACGAGGTTTTCACTTACCTATCAAGGCCATGTTCATGTTTCTAGTTCCACCTATAGTTCCATTTTTCTTTTATTACTTTTATCCTTTTGTCATACTGCATGATGTGCTGTGATTGAGTGTATACTGTCATATGTATCCTTTGTTAATTGATGGGTTGACTTGGTGGGTCGGGAGTGGCTTTTTGGGAGAGCATTCATTTGGTTCTGTCTTGTTCGTTTGAAGTCTGTCTTGTTGGTATGAGTCTACTGTTGTATTGTCTAAACATTGTATGCATTTGTTGTATGTATTAGTTTGTATTTTATGTCAAGGACCCCCTTGAAAATGAGATGAGACTTCTCAAGGGGTTTATCCTTTCAATAAAAGCATATATATTTGTCGCTATATTTAGCGCTTTTTCAGACTCCCCTAGCGCTGGTGAGTTGGGGCGAAATTGGTTGACAGGCGCCAGAGATAAAACTCTCATTTTTCACCATTTCTCCTCCCCTTGCGGGTCCATTTGGTTTCATTTTTAACACTCTCAGAGTTAAAATATTCATCGTGTGAATTAGACCAAGTCTACACAACTAGAGAGTGTAGAAGATTAATGGTCATTTAATGGTCATATTCCCTTCCAGGCAAGCATCTAGCGCATTCTAGTGCATTTTGGAAGTGCCACTAGTTCATTTTGGATGCATATATTTGAAGATGACATGCCATTACGACAAAAAAAAAATCATACATAATTCTTAGAAAGAAAAGAAAAAAGTAAATAGATGTCTACCAAACTGGAATTGAAGTCCAAAATATGAAATATGATACTCATGTTCAGCACTCATTCTCCTACATTTGTAATTGTATTTACCTTGGAGTTTTTAAGATTTTTTTTTTTTTACATTTGATTCCACTCTTTTAGATTGAGTCCACTCTCTGTTGTCTAAACCTTTTTATAATAATAATAAGGGTGATTGTAATTCAACAGTGTTTATTGTTTCACAATATAGCAAAATAAACAAATGGGAAATGCCTCGCCTACATGTAAGTATTATTTCTGTTGCGATAGCCTACATGCATCTGCGTGGCAGAAAATGTTCTTTTCTTTTTTTAAGAGACACGCCGTGTGCATGTGTTCTGAGAGAATCAATGTTAAATTAGGCTACTGTCACTGTGTACCTTTTGAAGTATTTTATCAAAGATATAATCTATAACGGGAAACCGTAGACCCCCCTAGCCCAAAATTAGTGAAAAACTCCTGGCGGAAAATCTAGTGCTTTTTGGCTCGTGAGTTGGGGCGAAATTGTTTGATAGGCGCCAGAGATAAAACCCTCATTTTTCACCATTTCACCATTTTCAGCGGTTTTCAACCAGTGGTCCCCAGGCTAAATGATGTATAGGCCTAGTTGGTTAACCAGATGTAACTCTTTGAGAGTGTAAAAATGAAACCAAATGGACCTGTAAGGGTCCATTTGGTTTCATTTGTACACTTAGCTGGTTCATTTTACGGACAGCTGGTTAACCAAATGTAACTCTTTGAGAGCGTGAAACCAAATGGACCCTTGCGGGTCCATTTGGTTTCATTTGCAGCCAGGCGGGCTGGCAGAGCAGAGCACACTGGGAAGCTGGTTAATGATTTTTTTGTTTTATTATCGAAATAATAATTAATAATGCCACTTAATATTTTAACACAAGAATGACTGGGGTAGGAGTTATACCTAGAACGACTGAAGCTCAGAGGTCTTTTTTGGAATCCTCACTCTCCCTTTGAAAGTTCACACCTCCACGCCAAGAAGAGCTCTATTGTTCCAGCTGATGGCTCATCTACATTCCAATTGAAGAGCCCAAGACTTGTCAATGTCTTTTGACTTTTACTTTTTTTACTTTTAGTAAGTAACTAAGTTTTATTTTTTTATTTCATCTGTTATTTAGTGCACACAGACCCGCCAAAGGGTTTTCGTCCATTTAGTCATTTAGTTTATCATGTGCAGCTGCGATGCGCAACGCGGCTTCGGGCTTAGGACAGACACATGCATGAGTATAGCCTATTCTCAAACGATTATAGATCTTATTATAGCTCGGTCAATTCTCAATCATTTCTTACCATTCAACATGTTATGTTGAAAAAAATGTTCCTTGTTTTTTTTTGCTGTATGTGGCGTGCATTTATCCCAAGTCTGCGAAATGTTTTAAAGTAAATTGCAAAAAAGTCGGAAATTTGCGGCAAAAAGAGATGTTTTTTGATCATTCATTTCTCGGTCAATTCTGGACCATTTTTTTACATTTCAAAATACAGCGTGATGGGAAAAACCTTCTCTCTCTGATGCTGTATAGAATATGTGGGTAGGTCTTCTCTACGATGCGGGATCGAGCAAAATTTAAGTGTCGGGATTTCGGTGGAAACGTCCACCGAATCCCCGACACGAAGACGCATCTCTCTCTCTCTTTCTCTTTCTCTCTCTCTCTCTCTCTCTCTCTCTCTCTCTCTCTCTCTCTCTCTCTCTCTCTCTCTCTCTCTCTCTCTCTCTCTCTCTCTCTCTCTCTGGCGGCTTTTGTCAGGCCCCGATATAAAGTTTCACAATTGGGGGGCGAAAACCATATGCGTTATACAACGTATTTAGGGCGTTTAGGGGGGCATTCCACCCATGTGCACAGCCTTTTAGCCGGCTCTGCAAATACGCAAAAAAGAAAAAAGAAAAGCTGTGCAATATTTTAACTCTGAGAGTGTTAAAAATGAAACCAAATGGACCCACAATTGGGTCCATTTGGTTTCATTTTTACACTGCATGAGTTTTACACTGCATGAGTTTTTGGCTGCATGAGTTGGGGCGAAATTGATTGACAGGCGCCATAAATAAAACCCTCATTTTCACCATTTTCCTCCTATGACAGTGGTTTTCAACCAGTGGTCCCCAGGCTAAGATGGACAGTTGGTTAACCAGATGTAGGCCTAACTCCCAGATATAACTCTTTGAGAGGACCCTTGCGGGTCCATTTGGTTTCATTACGCACAGCCTGTGCCTAATGCGCGTCTTGCCGGGTCTCCAAAACCACAGCCATGCAGCTTTTTGGGCCACTTAACCATGGCGCACGCCAAAGGCAACTGCACAACTATACATGTTTCTATAACCACATTAGTTCGGCAGGCATTATGTGGTCAATGGCCAGGATGGGCACTCCTGTGCGGCACAGGGGTTTGACAGTCTGGTCGATGTAAAAGTGTAATCATAGTGCCAAAAAGCACGCTCGTCTGTGTGAGAGAGAGAAAGGAGGGGATTATTTCTTGGTGCGCTAACTTCGCCAAGCCCCGAAAATTAGCCAATCTGCAAGTGTGTGTGTGTGTGTGTGTGTGTGTGTGTGTGTGTGTGTGTGTGTGTGTGTGTGTGTGTGTGTGTGTGTGTGTGTGTGAGTGTATTTATTTTTGTAAAAGGTTCTCGTTTTAGTTTCAATTTTTTCATACTGTATTTTTTTGTTGCTATCGTAGGATATGGTGCTGAAAACTGCCATAAAGTTAAAAAAAAAAAACCTGACACGCACGCGCGCGCGCGCGCGCACACACACACACACACACACACACACACACACACACACACACACACACACACACACAGAGAGAGAGAGAGACAGAGACAGACAGACAGACAGACAGACAGACAGACAGACAGACAGACAGACAGACAGACAGACAGACAGACAGACAGGCAGACACCAGAAGGCCGCAGATAGTCATATTTATTTTATTTCAAAATGCACGTTGTTGAGTCGGTTCTCACGCCTCACTTCGGAACTAACCAGAGATTGCACAGTGAAATCTGCACGCAGTCATCCAAAGAATGAGCATTGGGATCTGTCTGTCCCAGAATTGAAGGCGTTTTTCGGCAACACTGTTGAATTACAATCACCATTCTTATTATTTCCATTATTATTACCCTTATTATTATTATTATTACCACCCACACATTATATTCTCAATCAATCTGTGAATACAAGCACACGGCACATCGTTTCGTTTTTAATTTCCATTTCCATGGAAATGATGATTTATTTACATTGCCAAATCAAGTTTTTTTGCGGTAGCGCAAAAAACAATATAATAAAAACAGTTGAAAATGAGGCACAAACACAGGAGAGAGAGACAGTAATACTGCAAAACAGTGGCAATGCGTGTTTATATATATATATATATATATATATATATATATATATATATATATATATATATATATATATATATATATATATATATATATATATATATATATATATATATATATATATAACCTCAACTTTAACACAACTATCCTATGACTAAATGGACGAAAACCCTTTGGCGGGTCTGTGTGCACTAAATAACAGATGAAATAAACACACACACACACACACACACACACACACACACACACACACACACACACACACACACACACACACACACACACACACACACACACACACACACACACACACACACACACACACACACACAGAGAGAGAGAGACAGAGACAGACAGACAGACAGACAGACAGACAGACAGACAGACAGACAGACAGACAGACAGACACCAGAAGGCCGCAGATAGTCATATTTATTTTATTTCAAAATGCACGTTGTTGGTTCTCACGCCTCACTTCGGCCCCCACGCCTCACTTCGGCCCCGCCCCCCACGTGGCTCTCCCTTCGCCACGTGTGTCAGCTACGGTTTTCCATAGCAACCATAGTAAACACACAGAGAGACACGTGTGTGCGTGCGCGCGCGCTTAGTTTTGCTTAGTTTTGCTTATTTTGTCTGCTTTAGTGCTTTTGTCCGTGGTTCATTGCGGCATGGCCCGCTATTTCTTTTTATATGATTTAATCATAAATTATGGCGAAACAAAGCAAATGTGATTGGCTCCCCATAAGCCATCTGTAATAATTCCAGCATAGGCCTACGCCACTGACCTTGGGTGCAATTCTGAAAGCTGTGGTGTAGCCAGGTATGGTGTAAGTCTTCTCATTGGCTGCAGGGCAGCAAATCAGCTCTGGGGCCTCTGTAGTAGGCCAAAAGCCTATACCACCAGGCCTGGGCCTGGGCTTACCAAATAATTACCCAGAATAATTAAAATCTGCAATTCAAAAGGTCCAGAAATCACCTGAACCCCCCAATTAAAAATGTTACTGTACTGCCCTGCTTTGTTCATCATGAGTTGAAGCTCTTGATGTCTGTTTTTAATTATTATGGATAATTATTTGGTAGGCCCAGGCAAAGGCCTGGTGGTATAGGCTTTTGGCCTAGCCCAAGGCCGCAGACCTGATTTGCTGCCATGCAGCCAATGAGCACGGACCCACACCTGATTTGCTGCCATGCAGCCAATGAGAGGACTTACACCATACTTGGCTACACCAAGGCGATTCAGAATTGCACCCCTTATAGTTTATATTGAATGCCATTTGGTTACCATCGCGATTTGATTCCCCAGTATGAGCTATCCTACTGTATATTTACCGATTGCACAACATGATAAAGAAAATATAGCCTACACGTATTTTCTATTACACCACCACATAACCCTCTAGCAGAGCCGTGCATGGTTTTCAACCGGTGGGTTGAAACCAGAGGTCCTTGAGAGGCTTCCAGGTGGTCCCCAGGCTATATGATGGAAAGTTGGTTAACCAGTAAAAATGAAACCAAATGGACCCTTGCGGGTTCAATTCAGAGACGTGAATTTCAACCAAATTGGATCGACTGTGCAATAGTCAACCCCCCCCCCCCCCCCCCCCCCTATCTCTCTCATGAAGCGCAGTTATATAGGCTACAGTCGCATTGCAGACAGTAGGCCTAGGCCTACAGGCAGCTGTGCCGCTATACGGAAGCCATAAATACTGTAGGCCTATGCCTAATATTGCGCGCATAACCGATGTTATGCGCGCATTAAAATATTAAGTGGCATTATTAACATCCCTATTTCGATAATAAAACAAAATAAAAAATCATTAACCAGCTTCCCAGTGTGCTCTGCTCTGCCAGCCCGCCTGGCTGCAAATGAAACCAAATGGACCCGCAAGGGTCCATTTGGTTTCACGCTCTCAAAGAGTTACATTTGGTTAACCAGCTGTCCGTAAAATTAACCAGCTAAGCGTAAAAATGAAACCAAATGGACCCGTAATCCATTTGGTTTCATTTTTACACTCTCAAAGAGTTACATCTGGTTAACCAACTATCCATCATTTAGCCCTGGGACCACTGGTTGAAAAATGGTGAAATGGTGAAAAATGAGGGTTTTATCTCTGGCGCCTATATCAAACAATTTCGCCCCAACTCACCAGCCAAAAAGCACTAGATTTCCGCCAGGAGTTTTTCACTAATTTTGGCGCTAGGGGGGTCTGAAAAAGCTGAATATAGCGCAATGGGAGGACAGCTGGTTAACCAAAATGTAACTCTTTGAGAGCTTGCCTTGAAACCAAATGGAAAACCTTATTGCGGCAACTGCGTTATACAACGTATTTAGGGCGTTTTAGGGCACAGCCTTTTATCCGGCTCTGCAAATGCTATGCAAAAAAGAAAAAAGAAAAGCAAGAAAGAAGGCGATCGACGCTCTTTCCCCTTATATTTCCCGTTATGGATTATATCTTTGATAAAATACTTCAAAAGGTACACAGTGACAGTAGCCTAATTTAACATTGATTCTCTCAGAACACATGCACACGGCGTGTCTCTTAAAAAAAAAGAAAAGAACATTTTCTGCCACGCAGATGCATGTAGGCTATCGCAACAGAAATAATACTTACATGTAGGCGAGGCATTTCCCATTTGATTATTTTTGCTATATTGTGAAACAATAAACACTGTTGAATTACAATCACCCTTCTTATTATTACCATTATTATTAGCCTTATTATTATTATTATTATTATTATTACCACCCACATATTATATTCTCAATCAATCTGTGAATACAAGCACACGGCACATCGTTTCGTTTTTAATTTCCATTTCCATGGAAATGATGATTTATTTGTATGAGAAAACAGACATTTACATTGCCAAATCAAGTTTTTTGCGGTAGCGCAAAAAACAATATAATGAAAGCGACAAATGCTGGCAACACTGTTCCCTCAAAGCAGATTGGACACAACCACTTCAAATGCATTGGCTGCCAGAAAAGAGGGATGGACATTATTAGCATACTGAGAGAACGCACGTATTATACGCGCGTTCTGTTGGTAACCACGGACGTTCAGAACGTCCGTATGGCAAGCCAAAACACGCGTATTTGACGCGCGTTTTGTTGGAACTTCATCCCGGGTGTAAAAAGCGGCGCTTTTCGGTGAGAACGCGCGTATTTGACGCGCGTATTTTGGAGAACGCGCGTATTTGACGCGCGTATTTTGGAAAAAACGCACGCTTTTGGCGTGTGAATTCTATTTAAACGTGCTAAAGAGGTGCGAAATCTGAGCTAGCCGGCTTGACATACGGCTCAGCCGTCTCGGCGGCCCCGCTAACCCCGTTAGCTTCTCTGCTTGTTATTTTGTGCAACAAGATGGCTGTCGTTCCCGAGAACAGAGTCCTTTCTTTCAGCGTTTTTAAATGGAGCTCGTATTCCTCCACGTATTTACCGGAGTGAGTAATGCACGTAACAGCCGGCTCGACGTTATGCATTCGTTTTTCGTGGTGGTGGTGGGTTGCGGGTGTTCTTTTATTGCTCCGGTGTGCGATTTCCTTTCCCCGGCTGGCCTGCTATGCTCTGGCCTGGCCACAGACATCTAGTGGAAGAGTTGCGACATTGAGGGGTCAGAAACTGAGTACTCCGGCTCTGTTCATGCAGCCCGAATAAGGACAAACGGGAGTTAGAAATGCATTGTTTTCAACGAGGGCGGTGCTAATAAGATCTATTTTATGCATGTTCTCAACATGTCAACGGTATTGTACAGTAACAATGTTACAGCACAATAATGTAATGTTTATATTATACTATTACTAAAACGATCTAAAATAAAGCGATTTAAGTCTGTTGCCAGAGTCCAATGCATTTCTGCCTACGTCAGGTCCTGGACTCCCTATTTGTTGCCCCCATCCTCTATTCAAGTCCTAAGTGTAAGAGCCGCCATTGGACTGGCCCAATGAAGTGGACAGAGTTTTCGTAACTCTGTCTTATACCCTGGGCCAGGCTCGGTTGAGATCCAAAAGCTATATAGCTCGCTGTGGACTATAGCTATCGTCTCACGGGCGCGTTTAGTTTATGTCCCCGCTCAGCTCGCCCGGTGTTGTTGACACATTTGTGTCGTTGGGTGGAGCCCAACGCCGTAGCTATTGGCGTTCACGTGTTTTTTGTGGGGCCAAACAATAACTTAAACATCCAAATGCGCGGAATTAATAACGCCTGTGCCTGGTATGCTGTTAGTTAGTCCATTCATTGGAAAGTGAACAGCACTGCACTGTCCAGAGCCATCTAGTAGAAGAGTTGCGACATTGAGGTGGTCGGAAACTGAGCCTGTTCCTGAAGCCCGAATAGGGACAAGCTGGAGTTGGAAATACATTGATGATATCAGATATTTTAGGACATGTGTGCGACATGTATTGTATTGTAGCGACTAGCGTCCTTAGAGTAAGCTAAAGTCCCATTAATTTCTGCCTTGACCCAACAATAATAATAACAATTCTAGAATAGAGTGTTTATAAGAGCCGCCATTGGACTGACTGACCCCAAGAGGTGGACGGAGTTTGCGTAACTCTGGCTCTGCCTAGATGTGCTCCGCCCACGTGATAACACGGGAGTCTTTAAACGAGCGAACGTCGCGTCCATCCGTACTAGAGCTCTAGTACATTAGCAGATGCAGCTGTAAACTGCCTGTCAATGTTTACTCACTAGTCACTACTCAGACTACTGTACTACTACTACTACACTCGGCGGATAGCTATCTGCTGCCTGTCACCACCAAACTACCTCCCCATCATCAACCAGGGAAGAACCATTTATGTACATAACGGTTCTCAAGTTATACAATCACATCGCAAATACGTCATCACCCATTAGCCATGATATAGAATATGATCTGCCTGTTGCTGTTTCGTTCCACTCGTTGACTCATAACATAATACAAGCTTTGCAGTCAGTCTGTTTTTGTGAGTTAAGTTGTCTATGGCCTATAGCCACGTTCTGGTTCCTATTAAATATAAGAAAATATAACCATTGACTCCCGCAATGGGCTTCCTATGGCTACCACTGTCATTTGCTAAATAGCTTGCTGCTGGTCACAGCAAGCTGGGTTGCCCCAGTAATATCACAGAATCTCATACTAGTTAAGTTATAAGAACTGGTTTCCTTCACTGTCTTAATTCATATACACACACACACACACACACACACACACACACACACACACACACACACACACACACACATGTAAAGCACCTTGGATAAAGGCACTATATAAATGCACCATTTATCTTGATCAAAGTTGTCAAACATACCTATTTTTGCCTTTCATTTGTAGAAACATCCTGGTTGATAAACCCAACGACCAATCCTCCAGGTGGTCATCTGAGAGCAACTACCCACCACAGGTAAGGCTACTGTAATGGCTGCTGAAAGAAATATGTTCTGTTACATTTTAAACAGAATAACGTGTGGTAGGTCATATAGACCTTCACCAGATTATCATTTAGTCAAGGACCCCCAAACTTAGATGTATTTGCCTCACCCAGACCGAGAAATCAATCATAGGAGGTCCCTCTACTGCACTGTCACTGTACTGTACTGTCACACACGACCTAGGCAACGGAGGGCAGCACCACTCATAAACAACAAATGTACAAGCTCCCACCATGTTGAGATCTGATGCATTGTGAATTTGTGAGCCTGTAGTTAGGCTATTTATCTATTTCAGTTATATAATATAATAATAGGATGATGAAGGATACATTATGGTTCGAATCGCAACATGATTAAGAATCGCAATCTAAATCCATCTGGCACCCTAAATTTCGATATTGAATAGTGCAGTAAGTGAATTGTCCCTACCCTGTTCTGTCAGTTTGAGCAGATTCAATTCCGATTGACTACTGACTATCATGGGTATACAGTGCAGAAGGCTCTTGCAGCTGTAGACAATTAATGTAATAACAAGTGAGTTTTCTCTCTGTTTGTTTTTTTTTGTACCCAAAAAACGTTTGAATGAACAATGTCAGGTCAATATTTATAGAAGTCACAGAACATGGACGTTTTTTGCGAAGGGATTACATTTATTATTTGAGCAAAACCAGGGGTAGACATTAAGGGAAATTTGCCACTGGCCCTTCGGGCCAGTGGCTTTCACTGGCCCCACAACTGTAACCACTGGCCCAGGTAATCGATCCCCATAGTCTGCAAAAAAGACCACCATTTATTAATGCATTAAATGCATTCAAGTTAACAGCACTCTTTTCATGGGGGTCAAAACCAGTAGACCGTTCAGCAAGCTGACCCATATACAATGCAGAATGCCTAAAATATTTTTTGTGCTAATAAACAAAATATAAATAAAACTTGAACAATTACAAAACAACACCAACATATTGTGAAATAAAAATAATAATACAATATGTATATCAGGGGTGCCCAACAAAAGTTTGCACAGCAAAGGTGCAGGCGCCAACGATACTGGCCCCATCGGGCCAGTATAGGGCGCCATCTGGTGGTCCGCACGAGTTTTCAAACCTGTTTCGGGCCATCGGGCCAATTATAATGTCGACCCCTGAAAACCCAAATGGTGAGGTCACAGTCATAGTTTCTCCTTTCACCTTTCACCTCTTACATTTACTTTGAATATATTAACTGGCGACTTTAACATTGACCTACTGAACCCCCATGGAAATGCCAAAACAGTGGAATTCATCAATGAAATGTATAGTAAAGGCCAATTTCCTATAATCACCAAACCGAGTAGAATTACAGTTGATACAGCCACACTGATCGACCATATTTATGTAAATACACTAGATTGTCACACCACGGCCGGCCTACTCATTAATGACATCACTGACCATCTCCCTGTTTTCGGGTTGTTCCCACAACTCCTTAAAAAGGTAAACCCTGCCCAAGTACGGAGCCATACATGGACTAGATGTAGAACACCTGCGTCTGTCACTGCCCTAAAGGTTGACCTGTGCCTGCAGACCTGGGATGAGGTTTATGCTGCTGTGGACCCCAACCATGCCTATGAGGCCTTTTTGTGCACCCTGCTTAAATTATATGATAAACACTGTCCATTAAGGAAGCTCAAATGTAAGAAAATAGCTAAACTAGATAAGCCATGGATGACTACAGGCCTTAGCAATGCATGTAAAAAGAAAAATATACTATATAAACAATATATGAAGCATAGGAGTAAAGAGGCAGAAAGTAGATATAAAGCGTATAAAAATAGGTTAATGACTATTTTAAGAACAAAAAAGAAGGAGTATTACCATATGCAATTAGAACAACATAGGAATAACATCCAGGGTACATGGAAAATATTAAATACTATAATCAAAAAGGGCCAGGTAAGTAACAACTACCCAAATTATTTTGTTAAAGATAATTTAATTATAAATAAAACTAAGGAAATTGCAAATGAATTTAATAACTTCTTTGTAAACGTTGGGCCATCCCTCGCTAATGACATCCCTGAACAATGTGATAGTGTTAGCAGTAATGAAAGCATAATCAGACAGAACCCTAATTCAATCTTTATTAGTAGTGTTCACGAAAGTGAAATTTTGGAAATAGTCCAGCAGCTCAAAAACAAAAAGTCATCAGACTGCTCCAATATAGATATGATACTAATCAAAGACATCATAGAGTGCATAGTCACACCATTCACATATATCTGTAATCAATCCTTTTTGACAGGCATCTTTCCGAGTAGTATGAAAACAGCCAAAGTCGTGCCTATTTTTAAAAGCGGGGATAAATATAATTTCACTAACTATAGACCTATTTCTATACTCTCCCAATTTTCAAAAATCCTAGAAAAACTGTTTGTGGTTAGGCTAGATAATTTTATAGCAAAACACGATCTACTAAGTAACCACCAGTTTGGCTTCAGAGCAAACAGGTCCACCTCTATGGCAGTCACAGAACTGGTCGAACACATATCCACAGCAATAGATAAAAATCAATATACAGTCGGGATATTTATTGACCTGAGAAAGGCGTTTGATACAATTCATCATGGTCTGTTATTAAAGAAAATGGATAGGTACGGCATAAGAGGAACTGCAAATGCATGGCTAAGAAGTTATCTTAGTGACAGGCAACAATACGTACATATAGACAATGTAAACTCTGACAAACAAAACATCACATTTGGAGTCCCACAGGGCTCCGTACTTGGGCCCAAATTATTTATAATGTACATTAATGATATTTGTAATGTAATTAAAGATCTAAACTGTGTCCTCTTTGCGGACGACACTAGCCTGCACTGTTCAGGGGGATGCCTGGAGCAGCTCGTGGACACAGTGGAGAAAGAGCTAAGAATACTGAAAAAATGGTTTGACGCAAATAAACTTTCTCTTAACTTAGGCAAAACTAAATTCATGATTTTTGGTAACAGGAAGGTAGATAAACAAATAAAAATCAAGTTTGCGGATGTTGAAATTGAACAAGTGCAAGATAACAAATTTCTAGGTGTAATCATAGACAACAAACTAAATTGGAAACCACACATCAATAACTTAAGAACCAAATTAGCCAAAACAATTGCAATTCTGTACAAAATGAGGCCTCTCTTGGATCAGAAGTCGCTCCACCTACTGTATTGCTCCCTCGTACTTCCGCACATCAGTTACTGTGTGGAGGTATGGGGGAGCAATTACCAAGCTAACATCAACCCAATATTTCTGCTTCAAAAGAAAGCCATAAGAATTATCAATCATGCTGATTACCGTGCACCAACTAACCCACTTTTTATAAAGTCAAATACACTAAAATTACATGATCTGGTTGACTTTACAACAGCAGTAATTATGTATAAAGTTCATAACAAGCTGCTTCCCCACTGTGTCCAGGACCTGTTCGAGGTTAGAAATAGCATCTACAATCTCAGAGGATTTGCCATTTTTAAGGGGAAAAGGGCAAGGACCAATAAAGCAGGAAGATGTGTCTCTGTCAGGGGGGTCAGTTTGTGGAACAATCTAGATGTGGAATTAAAAATGTGTCGCTCAATCCATACATTTAAAAGAATGTATAAATCCATATTAATAGATAAATATAGAAAATTAGAATGATACCCGCCACTCATCCTATTCATTGTTATTCTCTATGATATAGATAGTTTTATAATCTGGAATCAATTAATCATCTTATCATCCCTATCTTTCTAATTATTATCTTTAGACATATACAATACAGATGTGAATTCCAAGTGACCAAACTAGTATTCTCCAGCCAGCGGTTCTTGTTTTCGTATGTATTTTCTTTTGTGCTTTAGTTTGTTTCTTATTTTCTTGTTCCTATGTTATGTTATGTTTTCAGCTTTGTTTTTTTTCTGACTTTTTTCCTTCCTCTCTCTCGTGTGTGTGTGTGTGTGTGTGTGTGTGTGTGTGTGTGTGTGTGTGTGTTCGTATGTGCGTCTATTAAACCTTTTTTTTTTTCTTCTTTCTTTTCTTTTCTTGGGACTGGTGTCTAAAGGGGAGGCATTATAAGCTTTGTGCTTCAGCCAACCTCCTTTTTGGTCTATTACCAGAAACTTATGATCAAGATTAATGTTATATGTTCATCCTGCGACCAAAATAAACTAAACTGAACTGAACTGAACTGAATTATGAATTTGTTTTCAGTAATTAATTTTTATTGTTTGCTGGAATAATAATACATTTGGGATTGTAGGCCTAATGTATTGTCACATTAATTAAGCTATGTATGATCTACAGGTATGTATGTAATGTATGCCAGTTTGTTTGTTTTTTCTTTGCACGTGTGCTTTGCAGGCTGCTAAGCAATTCAGTTGTTTATTAATCTATTCTATATCCTAACAAAAGTCTTATTTAGCCACTGAGTTCACACCAATCATTTGTGTGAACTGAGTGGTGGTGGTGGTGGTGGTGTGTGTGTGTGTGCGTGTGTGTGTGCGTACTGTGGGGTGGACCTCCCCTGTGACTGTAGTTGAACTAGTGACCTCTTGGCCAGGGCACCTTTTTAAACTAGGTAGCAGAACTGCAAGGCATGTTGTTTTTGTCTGCATGTCATGTGCCAGAGGAGATGTTTTTATCTACTACACTGTGCCCCAGGACCTATTATAACAGTGTGTTTGATATTGACGGGGACTCCACATGGGCTTGGAATTTAAAACCGGGGAGAAAAAGATTTTTAAAAAACTTTTTTTTTACAGCAGCAGAACAGAAATGCACGTGGCCTAATAACATTACCATGCCATGGAAATGGTGCTCTCTATTGTAGATATGGTTCCTTTCCTTTTTAAGTGATGTCATGGGCAGCATGAGTCATCAAAAAGAGAAATGCTGAGAAGAATTCAAGGCTGTGTTATCATGTATGGGCCTATGCTATGCCAGATACTGACGGTCAAAAGAATGACATTGGTGCCAAAGATAATTCACTGAAGTAGAATTTTCAGATGCCTTCAGATCCAAGGACAACCAAATGCTGATGGGGAATGCATTGTTGTTAAAGTTTCACCAAAGCATAATATTGATGGTGACTCCCCAGTCCCTGGTGGGCCATGATTATTAGATTTTTATTTCCAGCCATTAACTCTGCAGAGATTTTACGTAAAAGCATGACTCCCATCTCCCATCTCTCTATTCTGCATCTGAAAATAGCCAACCACCAACCTATTTTTAGAAGACTATTTTTGGCGCAAGTCTCCCCAGTGATCTTTTGTTAACTGCAGTGGTGTAATGGTGTCTTATTTTTCCCCCACTGTACCACAGCATTTTAATGACGCCATACTGTATGCACACATGACAATGACTACTGGCATGCATTTGCGCATGCACAGAGAACGAGAGACAGCAAAATCATTTTCCGACCGCGACCGTTGGCCAACGGTATGAGAGTTTTAGACACGCAAACACAACAGTCATAACACGCACTACCAGTATTTAATTACACCATAATACTGTGTTGAAAGCTTAGCCTGGGCAAGAGCTCTATTGACTGGGCTGTGACCATGTGCACTGTTCCATGCCGTACCCATTAGGGCAAAGTGTGGAAAAGCGTATAGGACGGTACCACGCCATGGTGGATCCTACAACATGACAATTGACAATCTGCTGTCCTGTAATGATAAGCGATAAGCGACAATGATGTGTGATGTGCCTCCAAAGTTAAATCATGTATTATTTGTCAGTGATGCACTGATACATCGGCCCACTTATCGTTTTGCTCAATATTTGCTGGTATCGGCCAGCATCGGCAAATAAAACTGACATTAACCGATGGTAGTAACTGATGTTTATCCATTTGTATGAGCCTACATTTTGCATTGACTATTTTGGTGTGTTGGTTCTTCTGTAATCTATCAAGCTGTACATTCTGAACATTTACGTCTTGCATTGAAGAGATACAGAGAGAGAGACAGTTTCCTGGCACAAAAGGAGGAAATAAAAACAACAAAAACTAAATAATCAATTGAAATCGGCCATCGGTTAAATTGTTGTTTTAAACATCGGTATCACCCAAGAATGTCTGTATGGGTGCATCTATTTTACCTCTTTATTTACATAGTTGTCTACAATTACTAATAATTCGATATCTGTTTTGCTTTCTTACCAGTACCTAATACTGAAACTAGAACGGCCTGCAATTGTCCAAAGCATCACATTTGGGAAGTATGAGAAGACTCATGTTTGTAACCTGAAGAAGTTCAAAGTGTTTGGTGGGATGAGTGAGGAGAACATGACAGAACTTCTGTCCAGGTGAGATACTGTGGCCTATTATGAGTTTCTTAAGTATCGGGTCTTATGACCCGATACCACACTTGGAGGTGAGGCAAAGCTGTTTGCTTGTTTTGAGTGGCCAAACAGCTTTGCCATAGCTCCAAGTTTTGACTTCAGTCAGAAGACCTGATACCTAAGAAACTCATAATAGTGTTTAAAGTGGTTAAAAACATTGTTTCAGTTAAATCCAACATTGCTTACAACGTTGGTCATTTGCATTCCTTTAAAATGAAAGTTTACTAATACAATGTAATTTGTTCTTGTTACGTTTTATTGAGCTATGAATTCCGACACTAATGTTTTATTGCACTGCAAATTTAATCAACTTCCCTAAATGTATCGCAAATCCACCTGAAAGTTATTCTCTGGGAACTGCCACTATCAGGCATTTTTTTGGTAGCGATATGTTCTAACCCTATTAACAATGAAACATTATACCTTGCACAAAAATCCCTGGCATGAAGAATGTAATGTACATCAAGAATGTAATGTTCTTTAGGAAAGGTCTCCGTCCTCTTCATGTCTTTTACCTCTTCCTTCCAGTGGCCTTAAGAACGACTACAACAAGGAGACATTCACCTTGAAGCACAAGATTGACGAGCAGATGTTTCCCTGCAGATTTGTCAAAATAGGTGAGAACAGTAATATATCCGGGTGGCTATATAACCAGACCAGACTTTTTATATTCTCTCAACAGCATGGGTGTACTGTATGCACTCGGGTGGCAAGATATATAGTATCTGCCCACCACCACACAGGTTGTGGGTAAAAAGCGAGAGAAAACTGTGTACTCTGCAACTCTGTGTGCTCTGCAACCTCCTCCTCTTAATCTTCTGTAGCACTTTTAAAGGGTAAGACTACTTTTGTTGAGTTGTTCTGTGTTGTCATGATGTGATTCCAAATGTGAACAACAAATTAAACAGATATGTTCCAGTGATTTAGAAATTGATTAAAAATATACGCCTTGTTGACTTGACATTTGAGAGCAAAACTGCTCTCAAAGTCACTCTTTTAGTAAACAAATACAGAGTTGATTCTGACACTAGTATAGAGCATCACCTTAACTCATGTAATTTTATTTTTTCATAAAAATGTCAACTTCCTGTTGATTCCACTCTTTGAAGATCTGTATCCAGATCCATGGATCTAGTCCGGGTTTTGTTTTTAATAGAAATGCTAAGATCAACAAGAAGTTAACATTTTTATGTTAAAAAAAAAACTACATGAGTTGTAGTACAAATAAAGATGGTGCATTGGTGGTGATCAAAAATTCGAATAACTAATAACCATTCTCTGCCCCTGCCCCCCAACCCTATTTTTGTGACAGTGCCTCTGATGTCCTGGGGTCCTAGTTTTAACTTCAGCATCTGGTACATAGAGCTGCATGGCATCGAAGACCCAGATGTGGTGCAGCCTTGCCTTAACTGGTACAGCAAAGTAAGCCCATCTCTCTTCCCTTACAATCTGATAGTTGCACAGTCACAACTGCAAAACAAAATATGACACAATGATTATATTATCAAGACCAAAACACAAGACGAGAATATTTATTTGTAAATGACCTATTTGAGTTAAGTAGTACTGGTCCTTTTAGACTAACACGTGTAGCTATTCCTTAGTCAAATGTATGCAGTCAGAATAAGCCTAAAGACACCATGACATGCTTTAATTAATTTAAAAATGCATTTGTTTGAATAGTACCCTAATTAGCAGCTAATCAAATTTTAAGGTAATAGTTAAAGAAGTGTCATAATCGGATTAATCACTTAAATAATCGGCCGATGAATCGATTATGTAAATCATCGTTAATTGCAGCCTTGGCATTGTTACAAGCTGAACAACAGGACCCGTTGAGTCTGTATCACTCTGCCGTTTCCTTACCGTTTCCCCGCACACCTCACTGTCCCTGCAGTACAGAGAACAGGAAGCCATCCGCCTTTGTCTCAAGCACTTCCGGCAGCACAACTACACAGAGGCGTTCGAGTCGCTGCAGAAGAAGACGCGGATAGCCCTGGAGCATCCCATGCTCACGCACCTCCATGACCGGCTGGTGCTGCGTGGAGACTTTGATGCCTGCGAGGAGCTCATCGACAAGGCTGTGGGAGGTAACCATGGGGTGCACGGGTTGATGACAGTAAGAGGCAGAGCTCCAAACAACGGAGTCAAGTCACCGCACCTCAAAGACCCTAAAACGAAGGCTCCAGACCTTCCAAAAACAAACTGGTCAGACTGTTTACTTGGCCTCGCCCACCGAACCCACCTCACCCCTGCCCCCTTTGACGGTAGGGTGACCAGATCCAAATTGTTCAAATGTTGATTCTCTTGATGTCATATTCCAAAAAAATAATTCAGGATTACACTTTATTAGTATTCCAAAAATAGGTGATCTACAATCTCAATACCGTCGCACTGTGACACATTATAATAATACTTCAACAACTATTAGGGGACTACAAAGTACTAGGGCATTTTGAAAACCTATGGCTGTCTGACACAATGTGGGACAGAGTCTCAATTTGTGGGATGCTTGAAGTCTTGGAAGTGATGGACTGTCCCACGTAAAGAGGGACATCTGGTCACTTATTTGACAGACTAGGTTGACTTAGGGTTGATGACAGACTGCAGTATCTAGTAATGTGCAATATTTGAAACACTACCAAAATACCCATGCACCTCTCTAATTAATTCCTTAGTGTCAATGAAGTTCACTTCTATAACACGAGAGGGGAGTTCAACAAACCATGTACAACCGAGATACGCCACAAACACAGGGCTAATTTCTTTTCGCTCCTATGCCACCGAAAGTGGAACGCCCTACCAACGTCAATAAAATCACACAACTCCCTTCAAGGCCTCTCTTAAAGGGCACTTAGGATTAGTTGCAATTACAAACTGCCCTACATAAAATAGGTACATTTTTAGGTTTGTTTATCTTGTCTTTTCATTATGGTTTTGCCTATGCTTTTTATTTATGTTTTTTTTTATTAGTGCACTCTTATTTCAACTGGTATTGAAATAACTAACTTAATTATGTAATTTGGTGTCATCTTATTGTTTTATTGTAGTGGCTATTATTGTGAAATTGCCTGGGAACCGAATGGAAACAACACCGCGAGGCCTTTCCTCAGTACTCCTTTTAGACAATGTACAGATTGTAACTGTACTGTGTTGCATTCTTTGTTTATAGTCTAATAAATTAATCAATCATGGAAGTACAAAGAACACGCACACATCCGACTGGGACCATATGACTTCCCGTTCAGTGCCGCGGTTCAGCACAGTTCTGACATGGTTAAATTATTTACATGTAGTTTACATACAACACTCAACTCACGTATTGTGCAGCAGGGAGCTGAATGTTCCAGAGGGCAGGAACATAAACATTTGAATGTCACTGCTTTGCACTAATGTTTGACCTCTCTCTCCCTCTCCCCCCTGTCCCTCCGCTAGACGGCTTGTTTAATCAGTACATCAGCCAGCAAGAGTACAAGCCCAGGTGGAGCCAGATCATCCCCAAATGTAACAAAGGTACACCCGCGCAAGAACCCAACCAAGACGACATGAACAGTGAGATCCTCTACTCTCAAGCAGGGAAAACGTCTTCCCAACAAGCACAGATACTAAATAATAAAAAAGTACACTGTGGAAACCGCTGCCTCCTTTTCACTAAAGTGATCTCTGTCCTGCTCTCCCCCCTGCCCTTTGCTTCTTTTCCTGACATTTTCCTCAATAACTCCATCCCATTTATCTCTTCTACTCTCTCTCCCTCTGTCTATATCCGCCTCACCCCCCATCTCTCACCTCGTTCCCTTCCTGCCCCCCTCCCCTCCCTCCCCCAGGTGACGGTGATGACAACAGACCAGGCATGAGGGGAGGACATCAGATGGTCATAGACGTGCAAACCGGTGAGTCAGTGTTCTGAGCACCACAGCACGTTGAACCTCTTATACAATGCCCACGAATCATCACACACCCTTAGCATAACGGAAATTCATCAGTGGTTTTAATCAAATTATAGTTACCCCTCCTATTTCCACTGAAAACTAAGGCGGACACCGGGGGCATTTCAAAAGAGCACGTTAATCCCTGCCATTGTTTGGTCACAGACACACACAACTATTGTTTTTTATATTATTTGGCTAAGCACTTCAGTGGTGTACTTCCCCACTGGCCTCACAAAACACAAAGACCTGCATTGTCTCGCGTGTGTGTGTGCGCGTGTGTGAGCTAGAGATGCAGTGTCTGTATGTTGTGTTGGTGTGTGTGTGTGTGTGTGTGTGTGTGTGTGTGTGTGTGTGTGTGTGTGTGTGTGTGCTGTGAGAAGGCCTTGCATCTCTGTGTCTCGGCTCTCACACACACTGAGCTCTGTGTTTGGGTAGCAATAGGGCAACGATGGCTTCAAGCGCGTTGCAGTAACCCAGAGGACCCAGGGTTATATCCCAGGCCAAACACAGCCCCAGCCCACCACATGGTTAGAATATATTTTAATGTAAGCAACGCTCACAGAGGAGGTGGCACACTCTACGCTCTTATTCAAACAGCCAAGAGGAGCCCAATGAGTGATGGGATGTTTGTTTACCGAGTCAGTAGAGGGTCTGGGGTTTTCTTGGATCAAACGGCACCTGTTGCAGTTCCCATACATCAGGGGTGTCAAACTCAGATACAGAGTGGGCCAAAGTTTAAAACTGAACAAAGCCGCGGGCCAAGTTTGAACGAACTAACCTTTTAAAGGGGAATTCCACCCATTTTCAAAATTTTCTTTTCAAAATGCGTCTGAAAGAAAAATCATTAACATGGTGAAATACATCTTGGTGATGTCATCAGATATATTTCACCATGTTAATGATTTTTTCAGACCTCCATTTTTAGGAAATACAGAATTGGGGGAACTTTTTTTTTTTTTTACCATGTCCACACAACATCTCTAAGGTATATTAATGACATATTAAAATGTTGAAAATGTCTGGTCTTCCCCTTTAATTTGATAATGTCTCAAGGGCCAAATGAAATTACACGGCGGGCCAAATTTGGCCCGCGGGCCAGAGTTTGACACCCATGCCATACATAGTTTGAGATATTGGCACTGTGTAACAAACAAACAACTCTGACAACTCCAACTCTGTGTGGATTCCGTGCACTCGTTTGACCCGTTGCGTATCGTGTTGTCCTTACAGAGACCGTGTACCTGTTTGGCGGCTGGGACGGCACACAGGACCTGGCTGACTTCTGGGCCTACAGCGTGCAGGAGAACCAGTGGGCCTGCATCTCCCGAGATACAGAGAAAGAGGTGAGAAATGAGGCGTTAATGCCCAAAATTACACTGTAACACATGGAAAATTTTACATTATGTCATATATGCGAACTCTTGTAAGTGGCACCTTTTTATACAAGCCACTTTACCCAAAAATACTATGAATCTTCTATCTGTCTTATAACTGTTTGTATGTCATACATAATTTTTAAGAATAACAAAATTATGTTTTATACAGTATGTTTCACTTTACAAAAAAATACAATGGATCTTATATTAAGGGTTCCATTTTCGTCACACACTAAACCCCTTATCCCAAATCTCTTATTCCTCTTTTACTATTTTGATAAACTTTTTGGAATAGTTCAACATGCCAACCTACTATTGAAAAAATGTTTTTAAAATAGTTAAAAAGGCAAAGAAGTCAAGGGATAAGTGTTTTAGAGGTGATGAAAATCTAGGCCTATGTTTATTCTCTTATATGAGGATTGTATGAAAGGTTTGCATATATAACATTTTCCATATGGCAAAGGTGTCAATACCAGAATATAGAAAAACTCAACTTGACAAGTTAAAGTCCTGACTTGAGTAAAAGTACAAAAGTATTGCCATCAATATACAGATTCACTGCCATTGATGGAATATGAGCCGGTAGTGGGAAACGTATATACATATATACGCCTATACAAAATTAAGAAATAACCGCACACCTACCGCCCTGTGGTCTATTCAGTAGTTTATGATAGATTCTGCTGTTCGCCAATATGTGAAATGGTTCTAGGTTGTTTTATATTCTATATTTTATATTTCATATTCGTGGAGAAATTTCCAGTAATATCAGCCTTAGCACCAGATGCCTTTTATTGCATTAAGAATATTCCAAACATGTTTTTATTAGTTAAAACAGTCATCTCTCTCTCTTGTCCTTGGTGCAGAGCGGGCCGAGTGCGCGCTCCTGCCACAAGATGTGCATCGACTCCCAGCGACGACAGATCTACACGCTGGGCAGGTACCTGGACTCCAGCGTCAGAAACAGCAAGTCCCTGAAGAGCGACTTCTACCGCTACGACATCGACGCCAACACCTGGACGCTGCTCAGCGAGGACACGTCCGCCGACGGCGGGCCCAAGTTGGTGTTCGACCACCAGGTTGGTCTGCATGCCCTTCATCTCTGTGTCCTCTTATTCTCCTCTATCGTAGATTGTGTAAATAATTAACTCTCTCAGTGCCAGCCCTTTTTCATATTTTTGGAGGTCGCCAGTGCCAGCGATTTTCATCTAAAAATCATATTTCATATTTCGGTCCATGTTTCCCGACGGACAAGTTAGTGGACGGACACACACTTTTGGTTCCGGGTTAGTCCGTCCCTTGTTATGCTCTAGCAATGGTCGCCGCGGTCGCTGCTAGCTGCTGTTAGCATGGGGATCGGATTAAACCGGCGCCGGTAAGTAACGTCACGTACAGTAGCGTTAACGTCAGCGGCATCAGTTGTTACTGTAAATCATAATGATAACGGGTGACGTAGATTCATTTCAACGGCATGAAAACTGTTAATATAAATAAATAATTAACAGCCTTGATGATTTCATGCAGGTAAATTTGCACTTGAATTTGAACTTGATTTTAACATGATTTGAACTTGTTTGAGTCCTTTATTAACACTTCAAAAAGGATATAAAACCAATAACTCCTATTTGCTTGTTTCCATTGTGCATTTGTCACCATGTATACATTTTATTTTTCCAGACCCCCCCTAGCGCCAAAATTAGTGAAAAACTCCTGGCGGAAAATCTAGTCTAGTTTAATTTCATTTCATGCTCTAAAGAGTTAAATTATATTTAAACATCTGAATTATCTAATTTTCAAGAATCTACACATTTAGAAAATGTAGAAGAATTGCTGTTTGACCAACATTTTGCCAGTTATTTCTCCTAAATTAAAGACTAAACTCAACATCAAATAGTGCTCCGTGACTAAAAAGCAAAATAAATAGTAGGCCCTGGATGAAAATGGTTGGAAACCACTGCTCTAGCACATTCTAAAGCATTTTGGATTTTTGGCAGTTGGCAACACTGCCATTGGGAGCCTTCTCCTCATCTGCCTCTTCAGGCAGGGTGTGAGCAGGTGTTCAGGGATCACATTTAGTCTGGAAACCGCTGAATCTCGGGACCCAATCGCAAAAGGTTACATTTCCCCAACCCCTTGGCTTCCCACAGACTCAACAGGCATAGACAGGATTACACCAAAGACGCCAAGAGACGAACCCTTGGCTTCTCTGAGGCATTTAGTAAGTCAGACCAATTCCAAGAAACCTCTCCATTTGGAAAAGGGAGAAACGCCAAGGCAGCTCTTCTGATGTTTAAAGGCCAGGTTTTATTACTTGGCCGAGTGCTTTGAAGAACCAATATGCTTCAGTCAACAGACATTGAAAGGTGGCGTGAATGTGGACTGCAGCACAATGGGTGGAGTCCCACAGTGATTGAATGATCCATTTAGGCAGTCTAAGTACCGACTACTAAATGCAGCATGTAATGTAATAACGCCGCGACTTTCTGAATTAATACTTTGACTGAGGCCAGCGAACCAAAAGAAAGTTAACGTTTCTCCTTCCTGGCTCCTTCACACGGAACAGGCATAGACAGGATTGCATCTGGGCTTCTTTGGCAAATCAAATCGGTTTTCAGAAAATCCCTAGATTGTGTGATACGCACACCAGACCTTCAGAAACTAGTATTTTAGGCGGAAATGTTTTCATATGTGAAACCATAATACCATTGTTCCAAACCAAACCAAAAGAGTGCGATCCAGAGACTCATCGCTGCTGGCCTTTTTGTAACCTCTCCCTTCCTTCCCCCTGCTTTCTCTCGGGATGTCCCCTGGCACACAACCCACAACCTTCAGATGTGTATGGACTCGGAAAAGCACATGATCTACACGTTTGGAGGTCGCATCCTGACGTGTAACGGCAGTGTGGAAGACAGTCGGACGTCGGAGCCCCAGTTCAGCGGCCTGTACGCCTACCAGTGCCAGGCCGGCACGTGGAGCCTGCTACGGGAGGACTCTTGTAACGCCGGGCCGGAGGACATCCAGTCCCGCATCGGTCACTGCATGCTCTTTCACACGGTGAGTCGTCCCTTCTGTGTGGCGCTGCGGACGGCCATGCTAAACTGATAAAAGGGAGAGGCTTGCTTGCTTTTTGGTTGCTTTTCAATTTATCTTCATATACAGTATATATACATACATTTTGATAATCCTTCCTACTATAGAGTGTGGTGACCATAATGAGTTTCTCCCTGTCCCCAGAGATCCCCTGTGTTCATAAAAAAATAATTTCAGTTTGGGCTCTGGGAGAAAAGGCTTTCTTCCAATCAGGATGAGAGAGTCCTTCCTCCAATGTCGGGTCATCATTGGTGACGCGTCTATGCAAAAGTGTGTCAAAGAGACGTTGTAAACACTACGTTAAAGTGTGTAGGTTCTGACGTAGTAGGAACGGCTGCTATGACAAGCAGGTGCACAGATCAACTTCTGTTGCTGTAGCGGACAACGTCGCTGTCGTATGCTTAAAGTTAGAGATGACCCACATTCGGGACTTGTCAGGCACAGCACTCAGAGTAATTAAGAAAATAATTAATTATATTTGTCAATGATTTACCAAGTTAGACATTTCAGTATGTGTGTAAACAAGCATTGTTTGAGTTTTGAGGTTAAGCACTGTCATCAACAAATAAATATAAGTGTATTCAGATTTGCCAAATTCTGTCTTTCCCAATTGTACTGAAAAATGTTTAGTGAATTTATTTATTTTTTGGTCAACAATGTTCAGTCAATGCCAGAGGCCAGATGTCTGTTGTGGTCAGTTTGTAGATTGTTGCCAGGATAATGCGGAATAATGGGATATGTATTTATCTTAATCAGAAGGGGGAAAACGTCTTACCATTGCAATGTGTTCTAGTTGCTTAAAACTAAAAATGTTAGTCGCCTTTTTTCCACTGATAATTAGCTACAACTATAATAAATATACTGACAATTTCATCACCAAATAAAAACTAGATACAAACTAAATTGTAATGACTGAAACTAAGATTAAGTATAATCTCAATTTTGTCAAACAAATAAAAACTATGCTAAAATCTCAGGGAGAGACAAAAGATCAGTAGAGCAAAGACAAGTTGCTTTGTTTTTAAATTACTTCTATATGATCTATTCGAAATGAAATGTTGAATCATCAATATTTCTGTGACTTGTTATGGTTCTAAATACTGTACATTTGCAGATTCACTCAAAACATGTTCCATTCCTGAATGTATTCCATACAATTGTTTTCTACATCAAAAGGATGACAGAAAATGGTAAATATATTTAGATTAGATGCTGAGCAAAAAAGCAAAGTGCAAAAATAATCGGCAGACTCGACTAGAGTCTGCCGATCTGCCGAACTAGAGCAAAATGTCAGCAATGTTTTGTTGACTAAAACTAATCTAATTTAGGGGTCCGTAGACTGAGATTGAGACCGAAATTCTTGACTTTTATTCAACTAAAACAAGATTAAATAAAATATAAGTTTGACTAAATATTATAAAAAATAACAGTGATCAAAACTGGACTAAAACTGAGGCTAAATTTAAAAATGGCCAACAAGAACAACACTGCAATGTAGTATGCATAGGACACTCCTTTCGTTTTGCATCTTGAATTGCATGAATTGCAGGAAATGGACACCACATTTCCTCGACTTTCATAGGCGCCAAGGAAAACGGGAACATTGGTGAAAATGCCAGCTATTTGGAGCGTTGGCGTGACGGCGGTGCTCTGCTCTCTATTCGGCCTTGGTTGTTCGCACACCCCGTCTTCGCCTCTTTGTTCACGTCCCACATCCCTGCCCTCTCTCTCCACAGAGAAACCGTTGTCTCTACGTGTTCGGGGGTCAGAGGTCAAAGACGTACCTGAATGACTTCTTCAGCTATGATGTGGACGGAGACCACGTGGAGATCATATCTGACGGGACCAAGAAGGACTCGGGCATGGGTGAGTTTTGTGACATAACCTGTGTGTCTGCCCACCGCAGGAATGCAGGTCTAACCTGCACATAAGTATGGTCAGTATTCATAGTGACGCCACACAATAGAGAGTCGTCGGGATTTGGATTAGAACCTGCGACACACTGTCAGACTGCACTGGAGCCTATATTATGTAGTATGTGCCTACTGCCTTCCTTGACCCATTGGTATTTGAAGTGTGAACCTCCACTCAACTTTATCTATTTTCATATATACATTTTTTTTGTATTGAGTCTGTCATGCTTAGTCAAGTTTATTTTTATATTACCGTGTGCAAAATTGTGTGGAACGGGCAGTTTCAGTAGCATTCAACAGCAGCCGATACAGAAACGCCTATGTACTGTAGAACCCTCCCTTGTGTGAGGTTAGAATAGCAATTCGCTGAGGCAGAAACGGCAGTAAACTCGGCGCGATAACCTCCAAAGAACAGTGTTTTTCTTTGAGCTCCAAAGCAAATTCCTGGAGTATTGTAAACCTGGTCCCACAGATAGGAGCGTGGTGTGCACAGACAGTGCTCTCTACTTGGCACAAACGCCAGGCAAGGGGAGAAGGCAATTGTCCTCTCGGTTGCTTTTGTGTATGCTGCTAGGCAACCGAAATAAACAGGACTTTCTGTCACCGTGGGATCTTCATCACACATGTAATTACAAATAATGGACGACGTACAGCCATGAACGTGCATGTCAGCTTGTGTGTCTTCTTTGGCCTAATGGGAACAAAGAACAACAAATAATGTAAGACATTCACAGGAGGATTTTTTTTCTGTGTTGTTTTTCTACTGCAAAGCTACAGACCGCATTAGTCAACACCAATTAGTTGTCACATTCGAGCCAGACTATTCACTGTGCTGCAGTTTCTTTCTGGTGTTTTGCCTTTATTAATAGTTTTGAACAGTATTATGACAGGAACGGGAGAGAGAGATGGGTGGGGGGTAAGACAGATACAGCAAAGGTCGTCGCGATTGGCACTTGAACCCGCCAGGCCAAATTACCCGCCTAAGTGCCTGGCCTGCTTGACCGTGGCCTTGATTCTGGAAAGCTTGGCTGTCAGCCATGCTGATAGGTTTTTGTCTTGTCTATACTTTGTTTTATGTTTACTGTTTATGGTGGATATAGTTTCCCTTTCATCTATGATAATGGCCTTTTTAACACAATCTGAACATGAACCACTCTCTGTGTTTGAGTGACTGAAAAATATCAGTCCTACAGGCTCATAGGAGCTTGTACTGTAGGCCTGCTATTAACAACAACCTCCAATTTAGGGACCATTTTAATTTCATTTTTCCTTCCAGGGATAAGATTTGAGTTCCAGGGATAAGAATTGAGTTCCAGGGTCAAGGTTTGAGTTCCAGGGACAACATTTATACTTTCATGGACTTTTTTTGTTCCAGGGACAAAAATTGAGTTCCAGAGAAAACCTTTAGTTCTCAGGACAAAATTCTAGCTCCAGGGCCCCGTCCAAGAACAACCCTGGACTTTTTATTTCCAGAGGCAAAACTTAAGCTCCAGCGACCCCCAAGATGGTCTCTGGAACTACCTTTTTTCAGATAAGGTTTAATTTCAGATCATTTTGGAGCTCCTTGAAATCCTTCTGAAAAATGTCCTTGTTTTTTTTCACTAGGCTGAATTACCCGCCTGGCCTGGTCGACCATGGCACGGGCCTTGATTCTGGAAGATTTGGCTGTTGTGGTAGATTTTTGCCTTGTCTATCATTTGTTTTATGTTTGCTTTTTTGTGGTGGATATAGTTTCCCTTTCATCTATGATAATGGTCCATTAAAGAGCCTCTTGTTAGAGAGGGAGGCCAGAGAACACCTGGCACAGGGACCTTGAGACTGATATAAAGCAGTGTGCAGACTGTGCACTGACATGGAAACATGCCATGTAGTGAGGACTGGAAAGCTGCTCTTGGGAGCAGTAAAAGAGAGTCTCCAGAGAGGGCCGTATCGCTTGGAGCAGTGTTGTTGTTGAGAATATTTTGATTCCCATTTAATCTTCATTTTTCATTTTTCATTTTCGTTAGTCTAGTCTTAGCCAACAAAATATCAAACATGATTTAGTCTTAGTCTAGTCTTGGGGCTCCATTTTCATCATGTGCTAAACGCCTTATCCCTAACTACTTTGCCTTTTTTTTTTTTACTGCTTTGAGTTCAACGTGCCAATCTATTGACACATTGTAAGCTTGTAGACTGGTCATTTTATCTATTAAAATGTTATTTTTAAATAATTTAAAAAGACAAAGAAATTAAGGGATATAGCCGTGACGGAAATCCAGGCCTTAGTCTTTTAGTCTTAGTCTTTACATCTTTTAGTCATTGTCAGATACACTTTAGGTTTGGTATATGCAATATTGACTGTGTTATTATTATTATTATTATAATATTGTCTGTGCAGTCCCTTCAACAGTGAAGACCACTCTTGCCTACATCCTCTCTCCTGTCAAACAGAGAAGCCGGCGCGTTTGTTGACCTGCGCATTAAGCTCCACAAATAATAACAATGAGCTCCATTTAAAGGCCATCAGCTGACTCATCAGCGGCCGTGCGTGCGTGTGTCTGTGTGTCTGTACGGCTGCTGCTGCTGCACCGTAGTCTCATGGGTAAATGTGTGTCCTTTCCCATCAAAACCGTGACTGCTTCGGACAAAATAAAACGCCTCCCTCCAACAAAAACAAGCACCCGCCGACTATCTCGTTGACACGTGTGCCACCACGCTGAAGTCTCTTAAATGGCTACTGCAGGGTTCCTTCCCTCCGTGTGTGTATGTGTGTGTGTAGCTGTGCATGATTCCAGAAAGAGATGGCATCCTCCTCCATGAGAGAGGATGTGACAGGCCCTCCCGGTAGCACCTGGTTAAAAGCTAAGGGCAGCGCAGCAGTCGAGTCACTTCCTGCCCAACTAGACAGATTGAGTGCGATCCCTGCCTGCCACCCCGGCAAATTTCTCCCCACGGCGCAGTATAAATAGACGTCGTCCATCCATAGGCCACTCTCGCTTTATCGTCCCTAACAGCAGGGAGGGATCGGGGACCAGCAGAGCAGGAGCGGGCGGGGTGGGGGAGGGTGCTGGGGAGACTGCAAGAAGGGGAAAGGAATCGAAAATATCTGAAGGGATGAGCAAGAATGAAAAAGGAGAGAGAGAGAGTGGGGGAGAACAAAATGTATTTTGGCAAGAAGGAAGCTGCAAGTCTGAACATTGCTTTCTCTCTTTCTCTCCCTCTCTCTCTTTCTCTCTCTCGCTCTCTCCCTCTTTTCCTCTGTCTCGTAATAGTTCTTGAATGTTTATGGGTGTAGCGGTCGGGGCCAGACGCACTGCAACAACAACAACCTCTCTCTCCAGTCTCCCTCGCTGTTCATTTCCATTTCATAACTCCTGCCTAATGAGCTCTTCCTCTTGTACGGGGGCACAGGCTGTCTGCTTTCTGTACGCACTGTGTGTGTGTGTGTGTGTGAGTGTGTGTGCGTGTGTGTCTGCTCTCGTCGCATTCCCTTCAAGTGAAATTGAAAGACAACATCGAGCCAGCACAGCTTGGCAAACGTTTATTCTCCTCGACGAATATCAGTACTGCATGATATGGCTGCCACATACATTGCTGCTGACTTGACTAGCTTGACTTGGCACGCTCGGTACTGGCAATAACGTTAACTGTTGAAGGGACATAGACGTAAAGATGAATCTTGGGATTCGTGCTCACAATCACCTTTGCCAGCACAGGAAACCTCATGTTTAGTCAATGCGATTGATTCCAGAATTAATATTACCGTCTTATCATTGTATTTACCATCTATTAGCTGTTTTTGGCCTCTGACGCTAGCGTTGGGTTGTTCCAATCCTGTTGCTATAATATCATTGATTATATCCGAAAGCATTTATAGGTCTCAGATTGTGCTAGTGGACAATGTTTTTAGAGCTTAAAGAAGAATCTCCCTCCAGAAGCCTTTCTTACCTTTATTTGCAGTTGATTTATTTCCCCAAAAAAGTGGTCCAGCTGTTTCCTCTGCCCCAATAAGCTTAGAATGGGACTATGGGACGTTGTTCAAATTCACCTATTACCATCCCTCCAAAATGCATTTTTTGCTATGTATTGTCTCTCCACCATGTCAGTAGTGTGATGCTCCCACCTTTTGAGACAGCTGAACCACTGCTGAACCGAAAGTGTGAGTGTCAACACACTACTGGCATGGAGGAGAGACAATATTTAGCAAAACAAAAATGCATTTTGGAGCAATGGAAATAAGCGAATTTGAACAACATCCTATAGCTCCACTCTAAGCTTATGGTGGGGTAGGAGAAACGTCCTTAAAGGAGCTGGACCACTTTTGTGGGAATAAAATGAAGGTAATAAAGGTAGTTTCAGTGCAAATAAAGGTAAGAACGCCTCCTGGGGTGGAATTCTCCTTTAATAACCTCCTGTAATAAGACAGACCTCACCAGTAGAAAACCATTGTTGACACTGAGAGGCGACTTCCCGGAGTGAAGCTCTCTGACTCATCACACCCTCCCCTACTTCTGCTCCGGTGTTGTAGTTCATAGCTGCAATCTGGCAACCGCCGCCAGGGTTTAACCAGCAGATGGCGGCATGTAATCGGGTTGATATTGTTAGCATTGGAACGTATCTAGGATGAGTAATAGAGCGGCAGCCTGTACTCTGTCAAGCTCACGAGAGGAACGTCTTATTTTCTTCTTTTACGGCGCTTTGAAAAGTAGATGGATGTTTTAAAACCTACTGAGGCTGACCGACTAGTGTTTGGATCACTTGTGCCTGAGACTGACTTTTGTTTCTCTCCCATCTGCATTCTGCAACGGCGCGGTCACTGTCCAAAGTAAACATTACGTCTGCCCAGCAGAGTTTGTAAGCCAACCCTGTAACTATCCTTCCCTGTTCCCTCGCCGTGTTTACTCTGCATAAGGAAGTGCAGCAACATGTTTTCATTTATCTGCTAGAGGCAGCGATGAGGATGATCGCACCGGTTGAAATTTGCATCGCGGTCCTGTACTTTTTTTTTGTTTTTGTCGGCTCCTGTGTTGCCATGGCAACTGTTACCAAGCCGTTTCGCTTCAGTCGCCTCACGTATTGGTTAACGACTTTGCCGTCTCCTTCATTTAAAGGGCGGCATTAACACCTTTTTAAAAGGTGCATCGTTAGCCTGGTGCTTTGCCATGTGCAAATCACTCACATAGAACCTCCTCGTGCATTACATACACTACTATTGTAGGATCCTCTCTGATGACTACTAATCTCCGTCCACTGTGTTGATCAAACATCTAAGTTTTGTATTCGGTTTGTCAGGCGTCCAAGTGTTAGCTATCAATAATGGCAGAAAATCCCCTAAAACATATTCATAAAATTGTGCATTGTTTATGTTGAGATGTTGGATGACAACAACTCTTCCGCCTCCTTTATGTTTCACTATGCTAAACTGTCCTACAGGTCCGGCCATCTTCTGAATATTACCATATCTGTCTTTTCCGGCTGATGGCCTGAGTAGCTTTCCTACATTGGACAGTTCTGGAATTGATAGCTAGTCTTCCTCGGCAAGGAATGTGATGTTATCTCCTACTTGACCTCAACCTGTAAGTGCTAATGTTGCTTTGTTTTCTGCGTGTGTGTGTCTGCGTGTGCATGTGCGTCTGCCCTGCCCCTTCAGTACCGATGACAGGTTTTACCCAGAGAGCCACCATAGACCCTGAGCTTAACGAGATCCACGTGCTGTCAGGCCTCAGCAAGGACAAGGACAAGCGAGAAGAGAACGTCCGCAACTCCTTTTGGATCTATGACATCGCCCGCAACAACTGGTAACCAAGAGTGTTTCTTTCTTTCTCTCTCTCTCTCTCTCTGTCTGCGTGTGTCTTTTATCTCCGTCCCCTCCGTTTCGCTCACACACTCGCGCAGACAAGTTGCATACAAATACAGTACAAACACAAAAGGCTTTAGCTGAGACCTTTACGATACGAGCGGCACCACAGCGCAACGTATTTCAAATGATGTCATGACCTTCTGAAAGCAACTTCATAATTATCGTCCGTCTGCCCTTCAGCAAGTGTGCGTGAGTGTGTGTGCGTGTGTCACACACGTGCGTGCCGTGCGCACACCACCTCAGTAGTGAAACTCAATGTTCTGCACTCTCTCTGATGTAAGCTGTGTGTTCGGAACAGTAATTGTGAAAGAAACAGTCTGTATCCTCTCTGGTTCCAGTACATTGGTCTCAGTAGCTGTTCTGTTCCAGTGTGTTCACTGAAACAAGGCCTGGCGGGCGACTCGACTGAAACCTTACGTTTAGTTGACTAAAAACTAGACTAAAACGTATGACTGTCATACATTGTATTCAAAACACTATGACTATAAAGCAGTGGTTTTCAACCAGTGGTCCTTGAGAGGGTTCCAGGTGGTCCCCAGCTGAAGGATGGAATGTTGGTTAGCCAGATTTAACTCTTGACAGTGTAAACATGGGTAAATGAATGTAAATGTAATGTAAATGAAACCAAATGTACCCATTTGGTTTCATTTACATTACATTTGTTTACACTATCAAGAGTTAAAATATTATACACTTAATTAAGAAGTGTACTCAATTAGAGAATTTAGAAGAATAATGTTCATTTTGATGTTTTTTCTGTTTTGTTTTGCGAAATCCAGTTTTGGGTCTGTGGGGCTAAAATGTCATCAAATGGTGGTCCGTGGCTCAAATGCTGAATAAATCGTGGGACCCTGGTACCAAAAAAAAAGGTTGAAAACAACTGCCATAAAGCAAGATCGAAATGTGCTGCCAAAATCAACACGGCTCTGTACTGGGGGGGGGGGTGGGGAGGTGGGTAGGTAGGGGGGAGTCGTGCAGCGCTGCGCTTCGCTGCGCTCCAGGGCTCTTTCTGCTGCCCGCTGGCTGCCGTGCGTCACGCGGTGTGTCCTGCCGTTTGTTCTCAGGTCATGTGTGTATAAGAACGACCAGGCGGTGAAAGAGAACCCCAGCAAGGCTCTGCAGGAGGAGGAGCCGTGTCCGCGCTTCGCTCACCAGCTGGTCTACGACGAGATGCACAAGGTGAGGTTCACCGCCCACGTGTGCTTTATCCATCCGATTTATTATTTTGTAAGGGGGGTGTAGTGGAGGGGGCACATGGGGGGACGGCGTCCCCCCACTTCTCACATCTAAAATATTTTTGGGTCTAAAAAAATCATTAGCAAGGTGAAATACATCTTGATGACATCATCAAGATGGGTTTCACCATGTTAATGAGTTTCCTTTTTTCTGAGAGTGTACAAATGGAACCAAATGGACCCGCTAGGGTCCATTTGGTTCACATTTGTACACTCTCAGAAAAAAAATGGGGGGAATTCCCCTTTCAGAGGCGTCCCCCCACTTCTAAAAGTACCACTAAAACACTGTTTGTAACCAGCTTTTTATCACCCATTGACAAATACCTAATGTGAGCCTCTACACACCCTCCACCAACCTGGGGCGGCAGCGGACTGGCCTCATGCTTCCTTCAATGCAAGCTGCCTTCTTTTCACCTGTCAAGGGAGGGAGTTTCCCTGGTTGGACGTGGCGGCATGAAGGAAAACGTTATTCTAATGAGATACTGTCCCCTCCATTTAAGATTCGAGAACTTTACTTTTCAACAAGTTAAAAGGAATTTGTCTTGGTTTATGGTCAACATTTACAGACATATATTACAAGAAGACAATACAGTGCAAAGCATAGAAAGCATATAAATTACAATCGGTTTGAAGTGCTATTTGCATTGCATATTGCTACATACATGCATCATTACAATTGTAACCTAGCAAATGAGTAACACTGCTAAACATGTGGGTTGCACCCTAAAAAATGTGGCAAAATAAACTGTTGTGGTTCTGTTGATATTCACTGTTGTGTTGGATTTAAAGTTCTGCCAGCCATGTGTTACAGGTTTGTGCCACTCACTCATGGGTCCTATGACTTTCTTGACTTTGTTTATGATGTTTATGCCCCAATATCTTCAGAATCTGTCACAAACCAAGGTTGAATTTGCCATTTTGCCAAATGGCAAATGTTTGATGTTCCAACCCACATGTTTAGCAGTGTTGACTCATTCCAGGAATGTTTGATCTCTACAGGTCATACCTTGTTTGTAAAGGTGAAAAATGATATAGGATACCATACAAATTGGTGTTATTAAAGTGGTTAGAAAGGTTAGTCTTCCGAGCTTATGTGGGCAGGTTTATATTGTTAATTATTTCCATGAGACGGGGAGAGGTGGTGGAAGTGTTAAGTCAGTTGTTATCACCATCCCGTGTCCACTGTTCCAGGTGCACTACCTGTTTGGTGGTAACCCGGGGAAGTCCTGCTCTCCCAAGATGCGTCTGGATGACTTCTGGTCCCTCAAGCTGTGCCGGCCCTCCAAGGAATACCTCCTCCGCCACTGTAGATACCTCATCAGAAAATACAGGTGCGCTGCTACTGTTCCACCAGTCTGAACACACAGCTGGACTGGGACTGGTTGAATGCTGCTGGGAGAAGAATTGTTTGACATGTACTGCCCTCTAGTGTTCAGTGTTTGGAACCGCATGTCCATGCTTTTCAGTTAGTATTCTTTTTTCTTTTTCTTTTTTTTTTATTTAATCAAATATGGGTCAAATAGAAAATAACAATAACAACAATAAATGAGACACACACACTATTAACAAAATATATAATTAGAAAAAAATATAAACAGTTAAAAGAGGATGTACCGTTGAATATGCAACAATAGATGAAATAGAAGTTTAAAATAGAAGTTGCACTATGATCACTATTATAAAATATTATTATTTATTTTGTTCTTTATTCTTCTTCTAGCCAGAATCTATCATGGATTCGTGGGGAACTTGAATTGAGCGCCGGAAACTAGATTCTAGCGCCAGGAACTGAAATCTTCCGTCAGAAAATTGAATCTAGCGTCTGAAAACAGAATTTTGCACCAAGACCTTGAACCTAATGCCAGAAACTAGAATCTGGCAGGAACTGCAGTCTAGTGGCAGGACTAAATGGTTTAATACTCTTTTGCTCTTCTGACATTTCCAGTTGTGTTTCTTTTCGGTGGGTGTGGGTCTGGTGGATATTCTAGGTTTGAGGAGAAGGCCCAGTCGGAACCACTGAACGCCCTGAAGTACCTGCAGAATGACCTCTCTCTGACCGTGGACCACAGCGACCCAGAGGAGACCAAAGAGGTATGGGGAGAGAGCAGTGTTGCTAACTGCCAAAATCCAAAATGCACTAGTGGCACTTCCAAAATGCACTAGAATGTGCTAGAGTAGTGATAATTCAATCATTTTCATACCATACCATGCCCACTATTTATTCTGCATTTTAGCCACGGACCACCATTTGATGTTGAGTTTAGTATCTCTGACTAAAAAAATGTTGGTCAAAATAGCAATTTTTCCACAGTACATTTTCTAAATGTGTAGACATGTGTTTGAAGCTGCGATCGCACTTGCAGATAACAAAGCAGAGCAAAATATCTGTCAACGGGTTTGTCATCAAGCATGCATTAGCAAGCAAGAAAAACCGAATAGAGGTTAAAGCCAGGGCTTTAATAAACTGGCCCTCATACGTTCAGAAACCAATTATTTTCTCCGGTTTATGAATAATACCAATTGGTATTATATCTTATATTGTTGTTAAATGTTCTTTAGTCACCTTCTTTGTCGGGCAATATCATTTAGGAGAGTAATATCTTTACTTTACTTATGAACCATTACAAAAAGTACGGTAATAACATTACATTACTTATTACTTGAGTCAAAAAAATAATACATTACATATTACAATATTACTTTCCCAGGTCCCCACCTCCCACCCGCAAAGGAATAGAGATATACAACACAATCTGTTTAGTGACAACTTGCGACATCTGCAATAACTTGTAGTGTTTTGACTCTGTGTGCAGAATGCTGTGATGGATTAGGACCTACAAACTACAGTGCATCTCTGTTATCTGTTAATACCTTGTAAAACAATTTTTGTCAGAGTATTGGCAGAGTAATTTTGGCAGAGTAATTACTTTACTTTTGCTGGAAAAGGTAATAACATTACATTAATTTGTAATATTTAATTAGTTACTGCACAACACTGGCTCACCTTTACAAGATATGGTGTGACCGGACATTCTTGGAATGAGTAACATTGCTAAAAGTGTGGGTTGAACCCTCACAAAATGTGGCATGTTGAAATGTTGTTTTGTTGGCATTCTCTGATGTTTGGAATTTCAAGTGCTGGCAGGTATGTGACGGTGTGTGCCACTCAGCGGTCACAGGTGTGTGCCAGGCACATAAGCGTGGGTCCTGTCACTTTCTTGACTTTGTTTATGCTTTCTATGACCCCATATCCTCAGAATCTGCCTCAAAGCAAGGTTGAATTTGTCATTTTGAGGGTGCAACCCGCGCAGTGTTACTCATTCCAGGAATGTCCAGTGTCTTTACACACCATACCTTGTTGAAAAGGTGACTAATCAACGATTAAAACAATATATAGAAATTGGTATTAAGGTGGAGAAAATATTTTCCAAAGTTAGGTCTCCAAACGTATGTGGTCCAGTTTAGAACATAGTCCGATAGTGGGCAACAATAACTACCCCTCCACCTTGTAGGCAGGACAGGATGAAGCTTTGAATCTTGATGTCGTTGACATTGAACACGAAAGGTAGACCAGAGCTTTATGTGTCTCTACTGTACTACAGCACGTCTACACCGGCTTTTTATTTAATTTCTTTCTACTTAATCCAGGAGGGGAATTCGGTCGTGAACACTCTTGATGATAAACTATTAGTCATTCTGCAGGTGGAACTGCTTAGTCACTGCCGTGGAAGCCACCGAGATGTTGACCGTGTGTTCTTCTTCTCGTGTCTCAGTTCCAGCTCCTGCCCTCGGCCCTGTTCAAGTCCAGCTCTGACTTCATCCCTCTGGGTAACGTCTGCATCCCATTCAATATCCTTCACTGGGCTAAATCTAATTTTACTGTCTGATGATACGCATTTATTATTCCGTATAAACACGTTACGTAAGAAGTCCTTGTTCTTTTATTCCCCCACGGGCCCTTTTTTGTACCGTTTCCTGACATTTAACTATCTGTGGGAACACACCTTCCTGTTGGAATGGAGTTGTAAGAATCCTCCACCCTCTGACTGAACTCTTGTCATTCCATTTCTCTCGTCTCGCCTTTGTCTGTTTTTCTTTCGTTTCTGCTCATCTCGTTGTCTCGCTGCCTCCACATCTCCTATTCTATTCTCCCTGTCTGTCTGTTCTCCCTCTCGCTGCTGTCTCCTCCTCCAGGTTTCTCAGACGTGGACCAGACGTACGCCCAGCGCACGCAGCTCTTCGACACGCTGGTCAACTTCTTCCCGGACAGCATGACCCCACCCAAGGGGAACCTGGTGGACCTCATCACCCTGTAGCCCTCACCTCACCTCCCTCTCTCCCGCTACCCAAACACACACACAGGCGGCCACGCCGCTGGCCCCCACGCCCCCCCGACCCCTTCACCTCACCTCACCCTCCGACGGGACTTCCCCCTCGTCAGTACATGAGGAACGGTGAGTTCTTTTTCTGGACGCGAACGCTCGACTCTTGTCGCCCCCGACCGTGACCTACCTGCCCGTGGACTGGATTCATCTGCTCCTCTCTCTCCAGGTGAGGGGTGGGGTTGGGATGGTGAAATGAGGGGCCGCAAAGCGAACTCGGGTTTGAAAAAAAGAAATGCGACGGGCGGACGACGTGAATGCTGAACAACACTGTGTTAATTTCATCACGACGAAAACGAAAACTCAGTGGCGGAGTTTTTTCTTCAGTTGACGAAGAATTAGTTTGAATCGGGAGTGCGTAAGAGAACACCCCCGTCGAACTATGCCAAACGTAGCTTTAGTGTTAATATTATTATTTTTTTTTCACTTGATTACAGAAGGTTTACATGAAGAGGATTTTGCACGCAATGTTTGCTTGGCATTAGTTGCTCAACTTGCTCATGTTCGTGTAGTTCACCACAGTTTTCTTCAGTATTTCCTTTTCAGTTGTTTTCTCCTTACTCTTTGTTCAACCTTGGGAAACGTTGACTTAAACTTGCCCACATAAGTTCAAAAACCTAACAGAATTATTTTCTCTTGTATCTTCAATCATTTTAATTATTGATTTGTCACCTTTACCCTGTGATCTGCCCTGTAGAGATCAGGCATTCCTGAAATGAGTCACACTGCTAAACGCGTGGGTTACAACATCAACAAATGTGCCAAAATGAAATATTGTTGTGTTGGCATTCACTGTTGTTTTCAATTTCAAGTGCTGGCAGGAGTGTGACACTCACAGGTGTGTGTCACTCAGTCACAGGTGTGTGCCAGGCACATAAGCATGTCCCCTGTCACTTTCTTGACTTTGTTTATTCCCCCATATCTTTAGAATCTGCCTCAAAGCAAGGTCGAAATGAAGTTTTTCGGAGGGTGCAATCCACACGTTTAGCAGTGTTCCATGAATGTCCGACTTCTGCAAGCCATTGTAAAGGTGACTAATCAATGATTCCAATGATATACCATACAATCCCAATTGATGCTATTAAGGTGGAAAAAATAATTCCTAAAGTTAGGTTTCCAAACATATGTGCCAGTTTCAATGTGCAGCCGACCACAAAGCTAGTCTTCCATCCTTGTTTTGGGAAAGGAGATGATGGAATGACGTCTATTGATTCTCACTTGTGTTCAGATTATCATTGATGTTGGGCAGAAACCATGTATGTCCTAAACCAGTGGTTTTCAACCTTTTTTCATACCAGGGCCCACTATTTATTCTGCATTTTAGCCACGGACCATCATTTGATGTTGAGCTTTAGTCTCTCGGACCCAAAACTAAGGATTTTCAAGTTCGTGTCAACAATTTAGAAGAGAAACTTCAAACTGGCAAAATCATGTTGGTCAAAATAACAATTCCTCTACCTGTTCTAAATGTGTAGATTCTTGAAATTGAAGCAATTCAGATGTTTAAAATATAATTTGACTCTTGAGAGTGTAAAATGAAACCAAATTGGTTTTACTCTCTCAAGAGTTAGAGATCTATAAGGGTCCATTTGGGTACCAACTGTCCATCATTTAGCTGGGGACCACCTGGAATCCTCTCAAGGACCACTGGTTGGGAAAACCTCTGTCCTAAACCATGACGTGTACGATCAATATAAATAATTTAATTTAGTGAGAAATTAGTATATATTTAACTTATCTAAATATGTTTCTATAAAAATCCAGAGACACATTTAACCAATTTCAAACCTGGTATTTTGGGCAAACCTAGTCATTTTGCGGTATGTAAAATGTTTTCAGTAGTAGCAGACCAGAAATCTCGCGATTCATTCTGAGCTTTCTGAGCCGTTGTTTTTGCCATTTGTAGTCGAGTGACAACATCACAAGACAACGTATAAAATAAAGCTGTCACCTAAAAAAAAAATATGGAGACATAACAAGGTTTTACGCCAAACAACGACAGCATGTTATGTTTAAATAGCCCTAGATAATTCTTTTAGTTGTTTTCTTTGCTTGCTCATAATCTCCATCTCTATAATCCAGATAGTCGTTCAGACAATGGGTGGTGAACATTTTATTAGTGCTGTAGAAAGAACAGGGGAGTAACTTAAAGGAATAATCCTAATATAAAGTATATAATTTATAAGAATATATAATGTGTGCGCTTGTGTGTGTGTATGAGTGAGACTTGAGCCTGCCAGTGCCAATAATCAAAACTTTATTTAAAACTCTAGTTGAAGGAGTTATTAATCCAGTTAATGTTGCCATTGCATATAGACGGTGTGATTATAAGACTGGATGGAAAAACATCCCATAGTGTGTGTGTGCGCGCGCAGGCAGTGCATACACTATATTATTCATCTTGAACACACACTGGAATGCACATGGTGGCGCTAGATGGCTCTGGCTTGTTTTGATCCGCTTCAAAGGATCCATTGGGTTCTGGTGTGTATGGAGTGGTCAAAGTTGGTCAAAGGACACAAGCGCGTTCTGACACATTAAACTTATTCTCTGGCTGAATGTCCTGCTTGTAGGCGATCTCTGCCGACACTTGAAATTCACCACACAGTGATAATCTGCTTATAAAAACACTAGCTTCTCAAACTGTCCTATTCGTCCCATTAAGAACTAACAATTCACATCAAGGGTGTTGTTGGAAGGCTTGTGAACTCATTATTTATTTTTATTTTTTATTATTACTGTTGTATAAGCTGCTAAATTTGACAGGCCTGTGATTTCCACACTGGTCATTACAATGCTTGTGGAAGAGAATCTACTGCCTAAAAATATGTGTACAGTGATTTTAAAAGAAGAAGAAAAAAAATGAATACCTACAGTCTTCCATAGCTCTCAATAAGACTAATGGGTTGTCTAATATAAATTATATATATTTATTGATAAAGCAACGCCCTGTCTCTCTTGATGATACACTAAGAATAGTTTTTTTTCTTTTTCTTTTTTTCTCAATGGAAAGACTGTAGTCTGTTTCAGTAACGTTTTTCTTTCAGTCGTTCGTATCAACCAAAATTGTGTAATACATTATTTTGACAGTACACTTTCTATGGAAAATTCACTCCATTAATCATTTAGGACATTTGTTTTAACAAATCTCTTCTGTTTATTCCCCCTTTTTTTTGCTTTGGTCAAATCAGAGTTAACCACTTTCCTCCTGGCATTCCTATTTTGGGTACATTTTAGGGTTTCAGTAGTTGGCACACTAAACAGGAAAAATTTAGATATTGGTTCAAATCTGTGGAAGTTTAATAACTTAAACCCTCTGCTTTTAGTTGAGCGATATACCATCACCCCTTCATTTCACCCTTTGGCAAATCTCTTCTCAGAAAATGGACAATCCAGATCTGTTATTTTTGCCGAACGTTCGCCCTGAGAATACACTACCGTGAATGGTGAATTAACTAGCAAAAGGCACACCTCAAAGTGAACTGTGTGCATGGAATGGCCCTTTGTAGACACACCTTTAATTTTGATGTTGATTTATTTATATATTTTTTGCCACAGTGAAATATCTTTGGCGCTACTGACATCGAAACATTTGCCGGCCAACTTGAGATTTGGCTTTGCTGTTCAAGTGGTTGGAACTTGGAAGAGATCACATTTACCAATTCTGGACTTATTTGCAGTTGACGTTTATAGACCTGGTGATTTCACTGTGCAATCACTAAAGTCCTCAGCGTTCTGTTTCCATTGTCATGCGTTTGTTTCTGAGTATGTGTGTATGCCTGTTTGCTGCTCATATAAAAAAAAAACGGAGTGGAGAAAGTAAGTTCTGTAATATCAACATGTACTGGAACAAAGTACAAAATCGAAAGGCTACTTTAAGAATTTGTTTTTATCACTTCACAAAACCCTAGGGCTTATTGTGACTGCTTAAAGATTTGTTTATTTTTGTTTATTGCCTGAAGAAAATGAGAACTGTTTGGGGGAAAAAAAGAAAGGAAAGCACCTTTTGTAAAAAAGAAAAACAAACAAACAAAAAAACATAATGCCAAATACACTTTTTGTGTGTGCAAATTGTAGCGTTAAGATTCATCTAATTTAGCTGGATGGAATGTTGTTTTTTCATCTTTTTCTTTTCATTTTCTCGCTTCCTCCACCCTGAGAATGACTCGTGAGTAAACTGGTACTCTTGGGTCGTGAAGCACTACTCTGTGGATAAACGTGAATGTGTAGAAATCCTTGTAACGCAATTGTATGTAATGTATATAATGAATAAAGATTGTATTTTGTTCAGGTTTTCTTAATTCACACTCTCTGTGATGTTCTTCTCTTAACATTGTGGTCATGCCTGCTGTACATATCAGTCCCGCCATGGATTTCATTTTGGAAAAAAGAAAATAACAACTTTATTGCAAATCTTACAAGAAAATGCTATTGCCTGCATCAAACTGCAAAGGCAATCGACAATTTACAAGTTCCAGTGTGTCAGACCCCTGTTGCTTGGCTTCATCAGCAAACAAACCATAAATATATAAAATACTGTTACATACTTTGGTGAAAAAACTTCAAAAGGTAACATAAGTGAGACTGTACACAGCACAATGAGAAACGGCTTAAATTGGGTGTATTTGTCTTTGTCCACAAAGTGGTTAATTTTGCGATAAGGTAAAGTTTGTGGTGGTGAATGTAAATATATAACATTTTACTGAGTGAAAGTGGAAGAGGAGCGATTCATTTGATTGACAGTGCAAACAATAAAACAGCAAGAATACAATAAAAAAAGAAAAGTCTTAAAATGTACACAGAACTGTGGTTCAGGTCCGCAATGACAATGTCGGCCTTTTCAGAATATAAATTGGCTCGGCCATGTCCAGCATCAACAATAACAGTATAGTAGTATTACAGTATTGTAGTATTATTACAGTGTTTATTCCCCTTTTGTTTAGTTTCTCCAGAAACATCCATCTTGCCAGCGTGTCCGTCGACACAGTCACTCTGCATCCAGAGCCGTTTAGTGGGAGAGTTCTGATATTCACGTACCCGAACAGCCCAGTCACATGGTTCGTCATGTGACTATGCAGAGCCTCTATGCTGACGAACTGGAGTTGGAAATGCAGTGTTTCAACAGGACTGGCGCGAATAAGGTATTTTAGCTACGTATACAATACGACAGCCTGTTTTAACGTATTGCCAAGTCACAGTCTCTAATGTTTATGTTGTACTATTATTAAAGAGTGACCTACAATACAGGGATTTAAAATCATTAAAGCTGGGGTATTGCCTGAATCCAATACATATCTCCATACTCCTACCAGACTCCTACTCCTACTTCCCAGATCAGTCTTGTGAGGCTGCCCATATCGCGAGAATGTCAATTCTTAACAGTTTGTGAAAACTAGTATTCTGCTCTTTCAATGTGTCAATATAACTATATACAATGGGGGAAATAAGTATTTGACACGCTGATGATTTTGTAAGTTTTCATGGTTAGAATGAAATGAGCACTCTGTCATTTTTATGGTACTTTTATTTGAACAAATAGAGACAGAATATCAACAAAAATGTCCACAAGAAAACATTTTTTAAAGGTTATGAATTAATTTGCGTTAGATCTGGGGAAATAAGTATTTGATACCCAAGCACAGTCTGACTTCGTACTTGGTGGAGAAACCTTTGTGGGCAAGCACAGTTGTCAGAAGTTTCTTGTAGTTGGTCACCAAGTTTGCCAACATCTCAGGAGGGGTTTTGGTCCACTCCTCTTTAGAGATCCTCTCCAAATCCTCAAGTTTTCGAGGGTGTTGCTTTCCAACTCGAAGCTTCTGCACCCTCCATAGATTTTCCATAGGATTAAGGTCTGGAGACTGGTTAGACCACTCCATAACCTTAATATGATTCTTCTTGAGTTACTCCTTTTGTTGCCTTGACCGTATGTTTTGGTTTGTTGTCATGCTGGAAGACCCAGCCACGACCCATCTTCAGTCCACTGGCTGAGGGAAGGAGGTTCTTGTCCAAGATCCTGCGGTACATGGCCACATCCATCAGCCACACAATGCGGTGAAGTTGCCCTGTACCCTTAGCAGAGAAACAGCCTCAAAGAATAATGTTTCCACCTTCATGCTTGACGGTGGGGATGGTGGTGTTGGGTTTGTATTCAGCAGTTCTCTTCCTCCAAACACGATGAGTCAAATTGATGCGAAAGAGTTCAATTTTGGTCTTATTTGACCACATCACATGACCCCCAGCCTGCTTTGAATCATTTAGGTGTTCATTGGCAAACTTTAGACAGGCCTCTATGTGGGTTCTTGAGCAAGGGGACATTGCGGGCAGTGCAGGATTTCAATATGTAGTGTGTTGCCTTCAAATCATTAACACCATCATCCCCACTGTCAGGCATGGAGTTGGAAACATTGTGCTTTGAAGCTGTTTCTCTGCTAAGGGTACAGGGCAACTTTACCGCATTGTGAGGTCGATGGATGGGGGCAACATCTTGGACAAGAACCTCCTTTCCTCAGCCAGACCACTGAAGATGGGTCGTGGCTCGGCCTTCCAGCATGACAACGAACCAAAACATACAGTCAAGGCAACAAAGGAGTGACTCAAGAAGAAGCATATTAAGGTTATGGAGTGGTCTAACCAGTCTCCAGACCTTAATCCTATGGAAAATCTATGGAGGGTGCAGAAGCTTCGAGTTGGAAAGCAACACCCTCGAAAACTTGAGGATTTGGAGAGGATCTCTAAAGAGGAGTGGACCAAAACCCCTCCTGAGATGTGCGCAAACTTGGTGACCAACTACAAGAAACTTCTGACTACTGTGCTTGCCCACAAAGGTTTCTCCACCAAGTACGAAGTCAGACTGTGCTTGGGTATCAAATACTTATTTCCCCAGATCTAACGCAAATCAATTCATAACCTTTAAAAAATGTTTTCTTGTGGACATTTTTGTTGATATTCTGTCTCTATTTGTTCAAATAAAAGTACCATAAAAATGACAGAGTGCTCATTTCATTCTAACCATGAAAACTTACAAAATCATCAACGTGTCAAATACTTATTTCCCCCATTGTATATAGTTCGCAAATCATGTGACACAGTATCGGAAAATAACCGGCAAACTATATTCTTTAATTTGCCTGCATCAATCATTTGTTTATGAGGTCACAACCATTAATAATAATCATGTTTTTCATGCCTTGTCTGCTGGATCCTATTAAATGCCATACATATCAACTTCCAGTTTGAAAATGGCAGCATAGGGTTATTCCAGCAGTGTGAGCGGCCGTTGACATAGTAGGGAACGGGAATATCAGAACTCTCCCTCTAAAAGGCTTTGTCTACATCGATGTGTTCAAATTTGTACCACTGTGGCCTTCACAGCCATTGGCAGGTCCTCCTTGATCTAACAATACAGTAGTAAAAATCACCAGGATGACTTCAGCCCCGTTTATACTGTACTTTGGCCTTGCATGCCGTAAAAAATGGCAACCTACTAGCTCTCACTACATTTTTCGGATGCGGCGAGTAGCAAGCTTGTAGGTGTGCTGTTTTCAGCAGGCGACAAGCATTTATTAGGCACTAGATTATCCTGAGGTCATTAGCTATTAACGCACTAGTTATCTAAAACATAAAACCGTCAGTGCTGTTGGTATTGCTGTTGTGGTTTTATATTTCTGTCCAAAACTGTCCTGGTGTCACTATGGAAGCACATTTTGTCTAGATTTATTCTTGCAATTCTCCCCCATTCCCTATTTTGGGTAGCCTGGATCCATCCCTGAATCGTCACATTAAAAAATATTACCTTATTTTTTTTCCCCCCCTGCGATTCAACGACTGGTGTCCCTCCCTTCGGTGTCGTTGGTACTAGTTGAAAATCCGACTACAGCAGCTGATTGGCCGACAGCCCTGCCACTCAACAGTGTCAAACAACAAATATGGCGGCCGCTACTGGTTGTTATGAACCGATCACCAAAGACTGTCGCTTTGTTATCGCCCATCCCAGAAAGTGCTGTGGTGGAGAGGGACTAAAGTCTGATGAATGAAGTGAAACAAAATGACAATTCAGACTGAGGTCAGGCTATATTTTGGGCATGTCACTATAGAAGAAAAAAAAACAATATTGAAATATTGACAATTCTTTCAGGAATTTCAGGGGAAAAAACAGTGAAAATGGAATATGTTAAGCTCACATTGTCGCATCTCTCATCTGTAGTATTTAGAATATTTTTTTAATTGAATGACGGTTTCCATATGGGCGACTGCGAGATTGTTTACTTCACAAGACATTTGAAAAACATATTATTTACAGGTGCTTATATATAAATCAACAGTCTTTTTGTGGGTATAAAAGAAGATGGCGTGCATGCCCGAACGTTAAGTCAGTGACCATTTGGTGGCGAATGAATTTACTTGAATCATTATAGAATTTATAATGTCAATATAGAGACTTTAAATAGTGCTATGTAAGTTAGCAACAATGTTTGTTTTGGGCCTATAAAAAGTAGCTACAGACAGGACTCCAGCCTCCTGTAGCTATTGTGTCAATGGTATTCCCCAAGGATACCCCACGTCCAGCAAATATTTATCGACATACAGTATAAATGATTAACATTCTCCATCCCTTCAACCCTTCTTATGTATGTTTTTGTGCCATGGATGCCTATAAGCTCCCAAAAGTCTTTTTTATCAGTGGGCTTGAAGACTGGAAGCAGATACAACACAACTAAGAGAAAGGGAGAGAAGTTCTCTACGCGACGTATTTCAATCCGTTGAACAGCAGTGTGTCGGCGAGAAGAAGCTTGGATCAGGGTTGTGGGTCGAGGTCGTGTTTCTGTCCTGTCCATTTGTCTCATTCTCCTCTTTCTCTCTCTCTCTCTGTCGGTCGCCGTGGACCACCGTGGACCGCCTACAGGTGGGTGTCCTCCTCGTCGGGAATGTCATCCTTCAGCAGGTTGTCGATGGGGACGATCCAGCTGTCGTTGAACTCTCCGTTCAGGACCGGCGGCTTCTCCTTCATCTCCGGCTGCACCTCCATCACCTCCAGGGTGGGGTTGTCGTGGTAGCCGTTCTCCACTGTGGGCAGCTCCTCTGTCAGGTGTTGCTGTGGGGACCCAGAAAGAGGGAAAATAAGAAGATAAACGTTGAATTCAAACCTAGTATTCCTAGCCTGGAATCCAGTGTGATCCAGTGCTGCCAACTGCCAAAATCCAAAATGCACTACTAGTGGCACTTCCAAAATGCACTACAATGCGCTAGAGCTGTGGTTTTCAACCATTTTCACACCAGGGCTCACTATTTATTCTGCATTTTAGCCACGGACCACCTTTTGATGTTGAGTTTAGTCTATCAATTTAGGAGAGATAACTGGCAAAATGATGATCAAAATAGCAATTCTTCTACATTTTCTAAATGTCTTCTTGAAATTTAGGTGATTCAAATTAATAAAATTTAACTCTTGAGATCGTAAAACGAAACCAAATGGACCCTTACGGGTCAACCAATTTCGCCCCCAACTCACCAGCAGAAAAAAGCAATACATTTTTTGCCAGGAGTTTTTCACTAATTTTGGCGCTAGATGCCAGCACCAGCACTGAGCCAAGCAAAGCTACATCAGAGGCAGCTGAAAGATGAAGCAGCCAATCAGAGGGGGATGTAACATGTCCCTTTTGGGGGGGGCAAGATAACATGTTGGAGGGGCAAGAGAAAATGGTCAAGGGAAAATGGGGGCAAGAGAAAATGGCCCGGGTCGCTTCGCGCCACGGGCGATGAAGCCGCACCCATACCGATGAAGTCGCACCCATACCATTTTCAGTTACAGGACTATAGGACTACTAGTTACAGGACTACTTTATTACGCAATTAAGCATCAATAATAACATCAGTTGTTGTTGAAGTTGCAACAGACACGCAGCACGCATAAAGCTAAAGGTCTGACTCAGAGAGTTTTCTGTTTTCAATGATGAAATGCTGTTGATTTAGTTGTGACACAGCTGTAGTTAGTTAGCAGCAGTAGTAGTGTTTCACATCATTTTAAATATAAGCACTTTAATTTCTTGGCTATCTTGGGTTGTTTTGGATGCCATCATGTTTGGTGGGGCAGTCAGGGCATTTAGGGGGGCATTGCCCATGCCCATGCCTAGATCCGCCCCGGCAGCCAATGGCTCTTTGTGAGGAGGAAAGACCCCTGCTGGGCCCTGAAGTAGCAAACCAGGAGGTATGCGGTCAGCTTAGGCTTGACTCAGGGAGTGGGACGCCCCTGCCATGCATAGTCCCTCTAGAAGTCAGCCATGCAAAAGCGGCTCGCTTTCTCGTGTTGAGAAAGTGACCATTCATCACCATGACGACAAGATGACATGCATCCAGGTCCCACCATTCATCATCATTCATCAACCATGACGATAAGATGGCACCAAGACGTTCTACCCATTCATCACATAACACAGGTATGTGCTATAGCACAAAGGAAACTCATCCTGCGTTTGATAAACATATGATGCGTTTTGATGCGTTTTAAATTTATGGTGGAGCCATTAAATGAGTACTCAGTGGTTTTGCCATGCAGCGTCACTGTACCTGGTTCTCATTGTAGGGTTTGCGGTGGTGGGCGTAAATGGCCAGGCCAACGATCATGACGAGCAGAGCTCCACAAGATGCCAGGATAGCGATGAGGGTCGAGTTGTCGCCTGTTTTCTGTCACAAGAAAAGGGAAAGAGAAACTGAGATATTAGTAACAAATTATTAGTCCAAACTTAGTTTGGTCATGAAATGAAGATAAAGGGTAAATCTTTTGAAACCTGTTCCTGGTGACAGCCTAAGATTTAGACTCTCATAGTGAGGAGTTTTTAATTTTGATGTCAGTGTGCCTGTCCTTTTTTTTGGTGAAATAGTTATAGTTTGTGCTTCAAAGTAACTCTTACCGTGTCCAAATTCAACATGTAAAAATACCGAAATTGCCCATTTCCTCGCTGTCATTATTATTTTCCAGAGGGGGCACTGTTTCGCAACTGGGAAACGGCACCCCCGGGAATGTGCAAGATGGCCGTTCGGAAATGAAAACACAGAGACCGAGTGGAATAAACACATGTTCTTTATTCAAAACGTATGGCTCTCCGTCGTGCAGTTTGTAGCCACAGAGTCATGGGACATGTGGAACTTTTAGTTTCTGTATTTTGCATGTTGCATTTGTACTTTGAAGCATAAACGGTCCAACTATTTCACAAAAAAAAGGGCAGGCGCACTTAGTCTCTCTTAGGCTATCTTATCTAGGCTATCCTGGTGACCACAATGACCTAATATCCCAACCAGGGCAGGGTCCTTATAGCTGCTGTATGACTTCATCTTATCTTATCTTATCCAATATGTATTTCTGCGAATTAATCAAGGTGCCGTACCTTTGTTTTTTCCTTTGTGATCTCTTCATAATACTGGCTTGCAGTAGAGGGATTCACTGTACATAAAAAACAAAACAGCCAACAAAAAAATATGGTTATCATATGATGATATGTTGATTTTTTTTTCCCATGACAGTTCAGTGACTGGGTTTCAGGGGCGGATGTAACATAACATGAAACGTTTTAGTTGAGTGGGTTACCTTCGCCCTGGATTTGTACCCTGTCAAAAATCATTTTCCCTCCACGTTGTCGTACGGTCATGTTGCAGGTTGCAGCATGCATGTCCTCCATCAGTTTTCTGCAGACATCCCATAGCTCCTTCTCTTCTTGGTTCTGATAATGACAACCAACAAGTCAACTTAAAAGGGGCATTTTTTGCCTTAAAAAATGTCTGAGGTAACTTTTACGCATACTCAAGCTTTTTCTGTCCTGTGTAAAGTTTGAGTTTTAAGTGGCTTGATTCAGTGTCTCTGTATTTGATATACAATTTTTATTAGACCACCTTCAAACACTTTTAACCACATTACATTAGTCAGGAAGAGTATCTTTGTAATCTGTAATTTGACATATGACAAATAGGGGGCTCTGAGAGGAGAAAACCATGACTACTTAGGAGACCATTTGTAGTCTTTGTAGTCCATGTCGCCTATAGTGGCACCAGTGGAAGGTTGAGGATCCATCATAGAGTATCTTTGTTATTCTGGCAACACCAAAAATAGCAACTTGTGAGCTTGCAGAGTTGCAATTCTTTCTCTTTCTTTGCTTTTTTCCCCCCTAAATATAATCTCACACATATTGTCACATTGACCCAGATGCCAGCATCCCGTTTTTTATTCTTGCTCTGAACTGTCAAAGTAACAATAGATGTTACTGCTGACGTGACATCACTGTCCTTTAATCGGCTGTGCTCTGGAGTGCAACAGAGGGGTCAAAGGTCAATGCTGAGGTCATAACTTCCTCTGCTGTGATGTGTGGATTATTCCTGGCGTTTTTTTTACAGAGCGCCGGCCACAGCTGTGTCGTGAATCCTCCCCCCCAAAAAAAGAAGAGTTGTGGGAACGTAGGAAACTAGTGAAAGGCAGGAAGGGTTCCCATTAAGATAGTTTTTCCACCCCAGCGGCTGGAATCCTTTTATTTTTAAAGCGTTCTTCACTGTTTCCTGCCTTGAAGCTGGAAACAGAATGTCTAAGATCACATCAGTGTTTCCTCTTCCTGTTCCCTGGTCTTTTTTTCTACAACAGCGACTTCCAATTGTGTCTTCCAATTTGTGTTGTGGTTTGATGCTTCATTGGTCCACTGATCTTATTGACCACATGGTGGACCATTTTGCACTTGTGTCACTCTCAGGAAAACTCAACATTGTGCCTCTATTGTTCACTGCAATGGCGATTTTAGGAAGATGCCAGGGGGGCAGGTTTTTTTGTCCCCCCCTGGTGGACAAAAATGTTGAAAAAATACATAAATAAATAAATCAAGTATTGATATGCGATTAATTGAGATTAATTAATTACAAAGCTTCAAATTAATATGATTTTTTTAATCCTACCCCCACCCCTAACATAAAATAATAAAGTAAAACCACATCTTACCTCTTGGCCTTTAGTAAACTGTAAACAAAAGAGAAAGTAGAGAAGTGTTAACTTTCTATTCTTTGTGTGTAGAAGAGATACCAGTGACCTAGAGCTACATGTTGTATCATCAGTGTATCGTCAGTGATGGAACATCTCCAGTTAATGTCAAACAGGCCATTGTTTTTTCACTGGCTATCTAGAATTGCACTTACCAATATGTTCTTCACGGTTTCTATGGGTGCCAGTGTGGTTGTGGTTGTTGTTGTTGGAGGTGGTGGAGGTGATGTTGTTGGTGCTGATGGTGTGGTTTTGGAGGCGGTGTTGGTGGTGGACACCGCCGGTGGTGGTGGTGCTGCCGTGGACTGCAGTAGAGGTGAAGTGGTGACTTTCTTCTCTGTGACAGATGGTAGTGCGGCGGTCACGGACGGGTCAGCAGTCTTGGAAGCGGGTGTGGTCCGCACAGGGCTTGTGGTTACGTCCGTGGGAACAATGGCATTCCCTGATGTCCCTTCATGTCAAGAAAGAATGGATTATAGAAGGCAACAAAACAGAATAGCATCAAAAGTAATGGTGTACTTCTCTGTCTCCCCACATGAGGGTCATTGGGCCGTTGCATCCCTGTGGTTTATTAATATTAATAATGGTAATAGTGTTCACATTATGCTTAGCTGTGATTGTTGCTATTATCTCCCAGACATCAGGTGAGGGGCACAGTAATAATGCGGGCGTTTATCACTCCCTGTCTGTAATGCCATAAGTTAATGCCACCCTGTCCATTTTGAATATTAATTTTGAGACTCATACTCATAAATGTGCATGGTTGCCTTGCTCTTAAATCATTAAGAACTTGTCATTTGCACTTGTATACGCCATAGCTGTTACATACAAAAACTGTTACATGTCAAAAACTGATTCTGATAAACAGCATCAACATATTTTTTTTTCCTTATCTTTTATAATCTTTTATAATCTTTTTTTCCTACACCCACATTGTCCTTACCATTACCTCAAACTAATTTGGGCCAACACAGTAATACACTTCACAACAAGGGCACAGTGTTGCCCTTGCCACACCGGTGCTAGGGGTAACTTTTTTTTCCAGTTACCCCTATCTAGTGCTTTTTTACTTGTGAGTTGGGGCGGAAAAAAAACCTAATTTTTCACCATTTTTCCTCCTATGATAGAGTACTCCTTCCAACCTAGAAAGGAGCATTGGTAACCAAATGGACCCATTTAGTTTCATTTTATGCTCTCAAGAGTTAAATTTTATTTAAACATCTGAATTACCTAATTTTACACATTTAGAAAATGTAGAAGAATTGCTATTTTGACCAACATTATGCCTGTTATCTTTCCTAAATTAGTCAGAGAGACTAAACTCAACATCAAATTGTGATCCGTGGCTAAAATGCGGAATAAATAGTGGGCCCTGGAATGAAAATGGTTGGAAACCACTGCTCTAGCGCATTCCAGTTCATTTTGGAAGTGCCACTAGTGCATTATTGGATTTTGGCAGTTGCCAAAACCTCAAAGGCAGTAAAAGTGCATGGTAAAGCAGCCAGCTGGTCCGTACCGCCCGTGTTCTGCTTGGCAGTGGTGGCAGAGGGTGTTGCAGAGACACCGGAATCCTTCCCTGAGGTGGCGGTCGGCCCGGGTGCCGGGTTCTTGGCCGCGGTGATCGGGGGGTGGAAGCGGGGCTGCCCGTCGTGACGACCTTTGTCGGTGCAGCGGTTTGTGGGGCGGGGTCCGGGTGCTTTGTTGTGGCAGCTTGCGTCACAGATGCTGCTGCTGTGGACACAGCTACGGCGGGACCTGGAGTCGGCACTGCCGGCGCCGGCGTGCCGCCATCTTTCGGCGCAGCGGTGGGTGTCGTTGCTGCCTTCGTGGCAGTCGGCGGCGCGTTTGTCACCGCCACATTCTTGGCAGTGGTGACTGCGGCTGCTGTAGTTTGAGGCGCGGCAGGTGCGGCAGGCGCAGGCGCGGTGGTGATCACCGGAGGAGGGTCAGGCTTATTGGTGGCCGCGGCCGTCGGCTCGACTTTGGCCGTGGATGCGTCAGCAGGCACTTTGGTGGTTTGTGGCGCCGGGGTGGTCGCGGTGGGGTCCTCGGCCGTAGAATTAGACACAAAGTGAAATAGAAGACCTAGGGAGGAAAGAAACAGAAAACATGACTATTTGGTACTGCATTAGCCTGATTATCAGACTCAAGTTCAACTTCCTGAAGCTTGAGTCTGACATTGTCCGCTGTTTGAGAGATTTCAAGGGGGAGGGGTTAGGTTGTTGTCAATTATGTGGCTAATGGCCTAGCCTGTTTGCTAACCAAACAAACACAGCCAACGAGCGCTACTAGCATATGAACAAAAGCAGTAAAATACGTGGGATGATTATGTTTATACAACCCGACGCTTCTTTAAAGAAACTATTCATCATAGGTCGGTTTAATGGACAGATTGATAAGGCCGCAATTCAAAGCGGTTGCGTCCGCCATGTTTGTTGTTTGAAAGTAGCTGTTACACTGTTGAGTGTCAGGGCTGCTGGCCAATCAGCCGTTAGACCAACCCCCAACTCTGACTCTCATTGGATAAATACATCTTGGTACCAAAGTAATTATAGTTTGGCAATACGTGGCCAGACCAAGAGACTCCACTCCAGATCAATCGGTCTGGAACAGGCTAGTACTGCATGGCTAGTAGGTCGAAAGTTAGTTGCACAACCCCTATAGTCAGCTATACGTTGTCATGTGACAAATCGTCAAACTCTGTGCTCTACAAGCTCCCATACTGGAGGCTTGACGCGTCGAGAGCTTGTAGATCGGCTAATTTCGGCGCAAACCTTGATCTGAACATGGAGCCTTTTTGAGGGACAGCCCGGACCTCCAGACACTTCTGTTTCACTATTTATAGTCAACAGGACAGGATGTTCCAGACAATAAGTTAGGAAGCTCCACACCCACCCTGCAAAGCTTTGGCCCAACACGCCCTGAACAATCCTGGCTCCATCTTAAGGCTGCAGGCAAACCCAGTTGAATGAGAACAATGGCCTCCAAATATCAGCCACGGTTCCTGCCTGTATAAGGTTCAAAAAACTGCTGCTGGCAGACTTAGATATTAGTATTTGTATTTATTTATTTATTTATTATCACTATCACTCCACTACATTTCAAGGACAATATTGTACCTTTGTCTCCACTACTAGTGAGGAAAGGTAGATTATCATCATTTAATCATCATTTTCTACACATTGCTTGTGTGCCTTGAACAATGGCTGCTTGCAGATGAAACGCGAGGATTCTTTCTCCTCCAGCCTGAAAATATACATTCTATACGTTGTTGTTTATCTAACACTCAAGAGTCAAAGGCTGCGTTACCCAGTATGACTTGTCTCAAGATTGACCCCGGTCGTGTCTACTTCCCGAGGTGTGGTGTCATATTTGGGGTGACCCCGGTTGACCCAGTGTGTCACTGGTGTGCCTGTTTCTTAGCAGGTGACAGCAGCAGCCCCTGATACTGCTGTTATCAGCTCTGAGGATGCTCTGTTACCACATTCCTAGCTAGAAGAAGCTACAGTACAAAGTACAAACACACACCCACTGCATGCACGCACACACGCACAGGGTTGGAAAGGTGGGAAAAGTAATCCCCTGCAGTTACAACAATATTCAGTGAGGTAAACCTTACTGAATTGTATTCAGTAAGGTAAACCTGGAGAGCCAGCGAAATCCATTTGAGCCCTCGCCCGCGGGCGCCCGTTTTCAAAACCGGGCGCCCGTTTTCACAAAAACGGGCGCCCGGTTTCATAAAAACGGGCGCCCGTTTCACAAAAACGGGCGCCCGTTTTCAAAAGCGGGCGCCCGTTTTCAAAAGCGGGCGCCCGTTTTCACAAACTAGGCTATGCCTAAACCTAACTCTAACCCTAAACTTAACCTCAGTAAACCTATGCCTAAACCTAACCTAACCCTAACCATAATCTTTTGAAAAGGGCGCCCGTTTGTGAAAACGGGCGCCCGCTTTTGAAAACGGGCGCCCGTTTTTGTGAAACCGGGCGCCCGTTTTTGTGAAAGCGGGCGCCCGCTTTTGTGAAAGCGGGCGCCCGCTTTTGAAAACGGGCGCCCGTTTTTGTGAAACCGGGCGCCCGTTTTTGTGAAAGCGGGCGCCCGCTTTTGAAAACGGGCTCCCGCGGGCGAGGTCGCTTTTGGATTTCGCCCCTGCTGTAAACCTGGGTTACTGCGGTGGCAGTGGTTCAGTGGTAGAGTCACCGGATGATAACTGCAAGGTTGCCCCTAAAATGAGATGCTGCATCTCAAGGGGTTTATCCTTTCAATAAAAGGCAAACAAAGACACTGAACCCCTTATTGTTCCTGATGAGCTGGCTGTGCCTTGCATGGTTTCTATTGCCATCGGTGTGTGAATGTGTGAAAGTAGTGCACAATCTATGTAAAGCACCTTGGATAAAGGTGCTACATAAATGCACCAGTTACCACTTACCAGTTTAAAAAGTGAAGCAACTAATTACTTTCTTTTTCTTCAGAACCTTAGTTACTCATTAATTGTTTTCAAATACACCTATTCTTCCACCACAACATATAAGTCATCTTCTATCTAACCACTCATCAAGCGTTAACAAATTTGCATCACAACACATCTGGGTATTCTGTGGTTCCGGGCGGAGTTCTCCTATTTACCACTCTTTTAGAGTGGTAAATTAGAAAGTGGGATATCTACGTTTTCAGCCCACTGCCCATTGGTTGAGAAAATGCTGCCCGCCTGTTATGTCTCCCTAAGATGATTGGACTGGATCAGGGCTGCCCAAAAGGTAGATGGTGATCTACCAGTAGATCACACAGACCATGGAGGTAGATCACATGACAGTCCCCTAAAATGTATAGATCTGTAACTCTTGAGAGTGTTAAAATGTAACCAAATGAACCCGTAAGGGTCCATTTGGTTTCATTTTACACTCCCAAGAGTTAAATTATATTTAAACATCTGGATTACGTAATTTCAAGAGTCCACACAATTAGAAAATGGAGAATAATTGTTATTTTGACCAACATTTTGCCAGTTCTCTTTCCCAATTGTGGACAAAAACGTGAAAGTTCTTAGTTTTGGGTGGAAGAGACTAAATTCAACATCACAAACTGTCAACTCAAACCTCAAGTACTGTTTTCAAACGTCACTAATAGCATATACTGGAAAACCTTCCAATTCTACCCATCTATTTTTCATTAGTGCATTATTCTTAAACACTATAACAGCCAGTAACACCATCACCAACTATTTCAAAGCTCAAACTTTCTTTCTTGGGGCCTTGAAATGGATTTTCAGTAATGGAACAATCACATTTTTGATGTGTAGATCTTGTTGAGCCGCTCATTTTGAAAGTAGCTCTCAAGTGAAAAAAGTGTGGGCACCTCTGGACTGGATCTTCTGGTGGGACAGACTGCAGAGTGTGTGAGAACCTAGTCTAGCCCTTCTGTTGTTCTACAGCTCCTTCCTGTCCAACCAACCTTCTCTCAGTTACACAATAGGAAATGTCTCTTTACTTTACTCTGTTTGTGTGTGTGTGTGTGTGTGTGTGTGTGTGTGTGTGTGTGTGTGTGTGTGTGTGTGTGTGTGTGTGTGTGTGTGTGTGTGTGTGTGTGTGTGTGGGTGTGGGTGTGTGCGCGTGTGTGCGTGTGTGCATGTGACTTATTCCTGATTTATTTAAAGGAATATTCTCTGACACATCAGGAATGTTTGTGAAGTTTGGAAAGATGTGCCTCCTGGTGGCACATTAATAGTGCAATGTTAAATGTGTGCCATTCATTGTCAATCACAGGGGCGGATCTAGGCATTGGCATGGGGGGCAATGCCCCCCTAAATGCCCAGTCTGCCCATGCACCAAACACGATGGCATGCAAAACAACCGTAGATAGTTCAAATTAAAGTGCCTATATTTAAAATAATTTGAAACACTACTACTGCTACTAACTAACTACAATTGTGGCACCACTAAATCAACAGCATTTCATCATTGAAAGCAGAAAACTCTCCGAGTCAGACCTTTAGCTTTATGCATGTGCCTGTTGCAACTTCAACAACAACTGATCTTATTATCGATGCTTTACTTGCCTAATAAAAGTCCTGTTACTGAAAATGGTATCGGTGCGACTTCAACGCCCGTGGAAACGCCCGTGGAAATGTTACATCCGCCCCTGATAATGGCATCTCTGAACCGCGTCTACCTTTGAAGCCTTTAGTTCCATAATAGCAAAGCCCCTGAACCTTGACGGTGTTATGTGTGTGGGTGCGTGCGTGTGCGTGCGTGCGCGCGTGTGTGTAATAGTGCCGGAGGGTCACAGGGCACCCTCCTCGGTCCCTCCCTATACGAGAGCTTCTGTTGTTTGGTTCCAGCGGGCGTCAACCCCCGATCCTGTTTAGTGCGGAGGCTCCATCCGTGAGCAGTTAAAGCAGCACCACAATCGCTTCCAGAGGGTGGAGACTGTTGAATTGTCCTGCCTTCCTGTCTACCATGCTGTAAAAATACCCATGGTAGAGAGACCCCACACACTGGTCCAGGCGAGAATAAAGGGATATTTTACATTGAACTCATTTTATTCCAAATTTCAGTCCTATCAGTGGTTTTCAACAGGTGGTCCTTGAGAGGATTCCAGGTGTTCCCCAGGCTAAATGATGGAAAGTTGGTTAACCATAAAATGTAACTCTTTGATAGCGTAAACATGAAATCAAATGAACCCGCAAGGGTCCATTTGGTTTCATGTTTACACTCTCGAGTTTAAATATTCATCATCTGAATTAGCCCAAGTTTAACTACAGTATAAAGAATGTAGAACAATGGTCATTTTGATCTGTATGTTTGCCTGCTGTGTTTTTTTTCTCCGAAATCCAGCCTGGGCAAAAGCAAAAGAAATCTTTAGTTTTGGTGTCTGTAGGGCTAAAATGTTGTCAAATGGTGGCTCACATTCTGAATCAATAGTGGGCCCTGATATGAAAAAGGTTGAAAACCACTGGTATATATACCAAAGTATGACTTTGAGAGCTGTCAATGCATATTATCAATTTCTAATCAGTTTCTAAATCTGGAACATTTTTTCTACTTTTTTTTCTACATTTGGAATACCATCATGGCAAGGTAACTGCACAGGTGGAAAAATCACCAAAAAAATCAACAAAAGTGGTTTTACCCTTGAACTTAAGGAGCATATACTTCTATAATTGACCCCATGACCTAAGAGTGTGTTTGGGGCGTCATATTCTTCTGTGCACAGTTAGTTAGTTCACTCCACTAGCTATCTGGCCACCGGCGGTGCCAGGAACACCATGACTCCCCGGACCTCCTCCTCCTGGGAGATTAACGTGTCTCTACAGCGTAAACGTGCTCCATATGAGCCCTGGAGAGGAAGAGAGGAGTAAATAAACAAATGTAGCTGTCGCTCAGATGCTCCGGCTGAACAAAAAGCTAGGTGACAGGCAGACAGCCACCACACAATGGCCCTGTGCTCTCACCCACGCGTTGTGGCTCTGTCCCATTCTCACTCTGCCCTCCTGCTGTGTGGCTGGTGGGGCCTTAATGCTTCCACTATACTGTCTCCCCAATCCCTGAAATACTGTATAGTGGTAATTAGATGAGAGAGAGAGAGAGATTCAGAGTGTGAGAGAAGCCGTGAATGTAAAAACTCTCCGCAGGCATAAAAGAAGTACAAGTGAAAGGGAGGAGAGGAGCACTGGGTGGGACAAGGGACAAGAAAGGACAGAGGGGGCCGTAAATCTAACAAATGAACGACCACACACACACACACACACACACACACACACACACACACACACACACCCCTAACCCATGTGTACATGCACAGCCTACAAGCACTTGTCAGCCAATACACACATTCCCCAGCCCCGTCCTTGGTTACCAAAGCTGCCATGTGTGTGTTTACGTATTGTATAGGGCCGCTGAACTATGGGTGTCTCACATGGTAAAGTTCAATAAAGTTCAATGTTATGCAGCCGATGATGACACCTCTCCTCCTCTCTGGGAGGAAAGAGAGCTGGGGGAGAGGTGCAACATGAGCAACAGGCAATGGAAGCTCCATTAATCTACAGGCCCTGTAAAATACATCGACCAAAGCTTGGTTTCATAACCTGGAGTGCTGGAGCAGCCATGTAGCCTGGGCTCCGGTCTGATGTGCTGCGTTCTGCGCATCTGAAATGTCACTTTGTGAAGTCAGTCTGGCCTGGAGCCTATCCCCACAGGTAGGAGGGGCATATGCAGGCTGAAATGCAGTTGAGGATTCTGATTGGTCTGTGGCTTGTTTGAGGTAAAAAAAAACAAAAAAAAAACACTATAGTTCACGTTCGTTTGAACACCATCCAATCAGAGACAATGTGGCTATACGGTAACAGGTGACGTCAGGGAAATGCAAGTCAAGCAGGCTCTGGCCAGACTGATTTGTGAAGTGACATTTCAGATGTGCGGAACTCAGCCAATCAGGCTGGAACCAGGCTAGCAGTGTGCTCAACTTTTACATATTATGCCCCCTCCGCCCCCTCAAGTATTAATTTCACTTCTCAATTTAACTACGATAGTGTCCAAATGCAATTGATAGTTGGGGCGGCTGTGGGTCAGGAGGTATAGGGTTGTTCAATGATTCGTGGGCCGGCGGTTTGAACCCCAGTGGTTTGAAACCTGGCTCCTCCTGTCTACATGTTGAAGTGCCCTTGGGCAAGACAGTGAACCCCAAATTGCAATAGGTGGTAGCGGTTGTTGGTACCTTCCATGGTTTCCTCCGCAATATTTGAATGTAATGCACATGTAAACAAGGCGCTATATACAGTACATTTATAAATACACCATTTACTCCGATACACACACACACGCACAATTAGGCATTTAGCAGACGCTGTGTGAGTGAGCAGACACTTTGCTTGCCTGGCTATTGGCTAATGAAGGAATATCTGCTTTGTTTTTGTAGGAGTGCAGGGAGTTGCCATGTGAAAGTGATGAGCCAGGGATATAACGTATTAAGAAAGTAAAAGCAGTTTATGACTGCAAGGCCACAAGGGTCAGTTTCTATAATACCCCCCCAGAACCTGCACTGCACTCCGAGAGCCAGTAAATAATGTATAAATCTTGCTGCAGTGTGACTCCATAGAACGGGCATGCGAGGTGGACAGAGAGAGAAAGATGAAGGGGGTTCGAGTGGAAGAAAAAGAGGAAAACAAGAACGAAGGAATGAGGAGGATGAGTAGGAGGTGGTAGTACCAGCCACGGGTTGCGATTAGGCGGACGGACACCTGGGTGCGCATGCAGTGCAGCATGCTGGGTAGAACGCCAGGCGCGGGAGTGTGAGTGAGGTTACAGTGGAAGGTTGAGGGCGAGGCGGTCTTTATCAGCCGCGAAGGACAGTGATGAAATGCATCGCTCTGCTCTTCTCTTCTCTCTCGTTCCTGACCTTTCAAAACACGCTCCGTGGTGTGATGGATATGCTCTGTTAAATGCGTTCCCACTTCTACACGTTTTCCCAACCCCGCACTTTGACGGTCTCTCTGTCCGTCTATCTGATGGACAGAGACTGGCACCCGCATGCCCATGCCTAGAGGAAGAAGGAGGCCAAGTGGGAGAGAAAAGAACCCATCATGCAAGGCTGTCTGCCGGAAGGCCGCCCGGTACCACATCTTCCTTGGGAACGGAGGGGGAATTTGTTGATAACATTTTCCCATCAATTGTTCTCCACTAGCTCTGCCCGTCCCTTATTTGGGAGGGGCCCTTTCTTCGTTTCAAGGACCCTATAAGTTTGATATGCATTTAGGGCCATGGACCGTCATGCCTACCCTGATTTGTATTGTGTTTTACAGACCCATAAATGTGCCTTTGCGTCGTTGTAGCTATCGATACATTTATCTGGGGAGCCTCTTTTATCTTAGGTTCTTAACTACTGTACGTATGCCCCCGGCATAAGTAGTTAATATAGTGTCACAAACTTTATCACTTTATCCAGTATTTATTGTGACTATGTTTCACCCCCTGTCCGTCTGCTCGTTCGTCTGTCCGTCCGTCCGTGCAACTGTTGTGGGTGACGTAACAGTTGCCTGCAGGGGTGAAACATAGTCACCGCCGGACCGCCAGTGACCGTGGGATGACTGTTGCCCTCACAGGGAGATGTGACCAGAGCCGGTGGAGACCTGTGATCTAGTTATATGTTGATTTCGTGTATGTATACAGTATGTATGTTATTTGCGTCTGTGCGGTATAGCTCTGGTCCATAGCTCTACTGCTTCCATGATTCTGCCTTGGAGTGGAGCTCTGTGAAATACAAGAACATTTCACCTACTCACCAATACAAACATGACTTTTGTGACTAGGAAGCCTACTATCCTTAGCCACTCTGATCCCCCCACCCCGCCACATGGATAACATGGACCTTTATGACAAAACACGATTGTTTTTCACCGGAAAAATAACCTATATTTGCGCCCTCGATTGATATTGCCAAGAGAAGTGTGAAAAACAATTGCGTTCTGGCCAAAAAGTCCATGTGTGGTGGGGGGCCCTGAGTATTTGCTCTGGTGTGCACAAGTCGTGTTTGTTTGGGTGAGCAGGCCTAGTGAAACGCTCTTTATATTTCCAATCCAGAAGAGAGGTTGGTTGGAGGTCCCTCTGAGAGATTACGGCGTCTTTCACAGAGCTACACGGCAAGGCAGAATCAGCAGTGGAGTTATGGACCAGAGCTAGTTGTGGGTAGGGCTGGCTAAGTCCGCAGTCAAATGCATATTCATTTTGGGGTGCTTGGCAACGAAAAGGAACAATGCCACAAAACACCAGCATGGCTGCTAACCAGGCAAGACATCCTGGTTGTCCTAATCTTGCAGGAAAACGCACATCATTAACCACGTTGACCCCACGGCGCCAACGGCACGACATGGTCTGGTTGTGACTTTAGGAAGTGGTTGAAACCCCACGGAGAGGACTGATAATAATATTACTAATAATGAGGCAGCTGCTTTTCAGCAGTATCCATAATATAATGTGTGTGTGTCTTCGTTATAATGCCTTTCTTTCTTTCTTTCTTGTTTCTCTCTTATTTATTTATTTATTTATTTATTTTTTCTATGTGCTGACAGCTGTATAGGCCTCTCTCTCTCTGTTTCTTTTTTGGTCAGAAACAATAGCCTCCCGTCCCGTCTAGAGTCCCCCCATCTGAACAAATTCACATACTGTAGTGAGGGAGGCAGGTGCGAAGCATGCATAATTAAAGAAAAACACTTTCCTCCCCGTCGGACCAGGGAGGAGGGCTCTCCAATACGAGGTCACGGGTGCACTTCATTATTCGGGCCTGTTGTGTCTCCGGGCTCTTGAGGGGGGAACTCTGAGGGAGGGGAAGGCGGGGAGCCAGACATATTCTACACAGTCACTGCCACCTTTTGCAGTTTTCAAACACAATGTTTGAAGCTGTCAGCAGTTGGTATAGGTCTGAAAACCCAGAGGTCCTTGCAACGGTTTCATGGAGTTTCCCAACTATAATTAATCAACATATATAGCATCAATTTAAGCACCATATTTTGACAGTATACAGTAGGCAATCTACAAGTTCAAAACGCTTGTCAATGCAACAGGACGTGAGATTTAAAAAAAAAACTGTGAAAATGTTTTAATATTTTTAACACCAGTGGAACCACATATTTTCAGCTTGTGGTCTGCTTGCTTATAGGGTCAGTAGATGAAAAAGTTCATGAACCAGACTGGTGACCATAGTTTCAGGGATCAGGCACTAGTGAACCATATATTCTTCTAGTCAGTCTGACACCTCTGAGATCCCAATTTGTAGTGTAAAATACAGTAGGCCTATGTTAATGTGTTTGACTCTGAGAGTGTACAAATATGGGTCCATTTGGTTCCTTTTCGACACTCTCTGAGCTACAGACCCATAAGGGTCCTTTTAGTTCATATAGGCCTATATCATTTAGCTGGGGATCCCCTAGAACTCCCTCAAGGATCCTTGTAAATCTTTTTCCTTGGAAACCACTAGGTCGATATGTCTCAGTGGAAGTATAGGGGTAGACCACCTCCCATCACTAGATGGTTATAGCCTATACCATATTGTACAATGTATGTTGTAGGCTACTGCTATTGGTTGGTTAAAATTTACATTGTATTGTTTACCAACGAGTTCACATAGTTGCAGAAAACAGTTGGAAGTACTGTATGGTAGCTATTTATACAGTCTATGAGTTAGAGACCCATAGGGTCATTTTGATAAAGTCACTAACTTAGTGACTTTATCAAAATGACCCTATGGGTCTCTAACTCATAGACTGTATACTGTAAATTGAACCAAATGGACCCTAATCGGTCTGTAACTCGACCCTTAAGCTTAATTGGGCAAAACCATATCAAATTGTTCACAATCACCATGAAACGTAAATTGAGACAATTATCAATTGTATTACAGCTCTTACATTAAAACTGCAAATTAGGCATTATTCAAAGCATGCCAAATATGAAAAAGCTATCGTGGAAGAGTTAATTTTAACTCAATATTTAAGACTATTTCTTTGCACACTTAATTTACAATCAACTTTACAATTTTTGAAAACTAAAAAAAAGTTTCTGTAGGCTACTGAACCAGTGGAAAAGGAGTCTGTCTCAGAGTTAAGAGATGGAACTGCCATTGAAAAGGGGGTCCGTAGCCTAATGCGTGTCAGTCACACTGGGGGGTCCTTGACACAAAGAGTTTGGTACTTTGAGAACCACTGGTTTAGGTTCCATTTAAAAGGTAACGGACCTGCTGCTACTGAGTGCAGAGTCAGAGCCTACAGCGTGCGCACTGCCGCACCTGTTGCTGATGAACACACAGTTCGATTCTATAGAGCAGTCTTTTTCCAACCCCTTGATATCAGGGCCCACTATTTATTCAGCATTTGAGCCACGCACCACCATTTGACGACATCTTAGCCCCATAGAACCCAAAACTATAGATTTATTTTACTGTTGTCCACAGTTTCAGGCTGGATTTGGGAAACAAAATGTTAATCTTTACATTCTCTAGTTGTGTAGACTTGGGGCTAATTCAGATGATGAATATTCTCAAAGAGTTACATCTGGTTAACTAACTTTCCATCATTCCAACTTTCCATATCATTCCACCATCAAGGACCACTGGTGGTCCCCGGACCACTGGTTGAAAACCACTGCTATAGAGTCTATTTGTCAGCGGCAGGTGTTCCCAGAAAGTATCGCACACACGCAGGATCACAAACAAGCCCAATATAAACCAACCATAAACTGTACTACTCACCAAGTGATACAATAAGCGCCCACCGCGTATTTCGCGTAGTCGTTTTCATCCTGACAGAAGTTTCCTCTTCTTTCCACCCAAATTCGTGTTTTAGTATTATTATAGTTCATTCATTCAAAGATGCGGCGCAGCAAAGAATCCGTTATGTGTTTTTGCCCAACAAGTGCAGTGCAGCCTGGCTGGACGTTGAGTTTGAGTGACACGCTGCTGCTTCTCTCTGGGGCCGACACGCCCACTACTATAAAATAAACGTAAAATAAGTTTTTTCCACAACCTTTTTTTTTCTATTCGTTTAATTTGGTTGGTTTATTTTTTCTTTTTCTTCGTCTTCTTCGATCTTATTTCTTTTTCCCTATTTTTTCCCTTTTCTTTTTTTTCCTTTTTTTTCTTTTTTAAGCCAAGAATGCTTTTGTCTGTGCGTCTTTCCTTTGCTCCGTCTCTGTGAGCTCTGTGTGAGGATTTGGGGGGACGTTTTTCTGCCGTCTCCTTGGCTGCGCCCCCCCCCCCCCCCCCCCCCCTCTCTCTCTCTCTCTCTCTCTCTCTCTCTCTTCCTCTCCCACCCCCCACCCCCCTCCAGACCCATTGGTACTGCCCATTCCTGGCCTTGCTCCTTGCTTATCGTTTGTGTGTGTGTGCGCGCGCGGAGGGGGGGGGGTCCAAATCTTCTTTGGGTAGGACTCATGGTCTTGGGACATTTATAACAAAGGGGAAACTCAAAGACAATGTTAGGCTAAGCTAATTCATTCCAAAATTGGCCCATGACACAACTACCAGGGGGAATTGCTGCTGAAGGACGCACTCTTGAGAGTTTAATTAACTCTGAGAGTGAGTAAGTCTGGGAGTTCATTAATTCAGATTTCACAGGTTTAGTGACTCACTGGACTGTGGTACCTATGGTGTAGGGCGGCAATTGCCTTGAAGCTTGGCCTCCCTTAGCTAATACCTCTATCCCTCTGCCAATAACCTGGCTAATATAAAGCCTGACCAAATCAGCTGTTGGCAAAAAATGCCTGTCAGCAGGCATTCCTACTCCAGGAATGTGGGGTGGCCAATCAGGACACAGTATATGCAAACATGTTTGATTGCTATGTCCTGATTGGCCACTCCAATGTTCTGCAGTAAATGGGTGTACAATTGAGCTATTCCGGCTTTATAGCCAGGCTACTCCACCCAAGCTTGAGAATGCCAGCTTCCCGGAATTTTGCCCCTGTGCAAAATTTAAGCTGAGCCGAGCTTGAAGTCACATTGTCGACCAGTCAAAAAAAAACATGCGACACAGAGCTAGGGCTTTTTCCCCCCCAAGTTCGCGTTTTTCAGGTGTGCCTGTGTAGCACTAACAGTATCTTTCAATTCCCACAGATTTGGCTCACTGATGGCCTCACAGTTTATAGCGATGATAACCACGGACTGACTAATCTTTTTTTCCACAAAAGCAATTACATAAGTGCTTATTGCCAAATGCCAGTCAGTGGCAAGTTGTTAAAGGGGTATTTTACTTTCAAATAAACTTTTGGTCTATTCAGTCTCATGGGAACACCCCAGACAGTTTATAAGTTACTTCATTCAGTATTTAGATATTTGATGTTAGCGTATCCGCCTCCTTCCTAAACACATTCTAACTTAAAACCCAGGGGTTAAAGTTCTCAGTCCTGGGGACTGATTTCAGTCTTGAGGATCCCATTTATTTCCATAGGGGTTATTTCTTTTGCATATCTGCAAAAATAAATAATAAGGGGAAGGTGTAGAGATGGCGCGTTGTGAATGACGTCAAAACAGTAGTCATCTCTAAACTAAAAAGCAAACCCTGCTTAAAACCCCATTTTAACCATGACAGATTATTTGAAAACAACCCATATTTTTTTGGTGAAATCATCCTTGAACAGAGTTTTCTTATATATATTTTTGAAAAAATATTTATATTTTATTATGAAGAGAATGATGGCCTCCATTTTCACATCGCAACGTTTCAGGAATAGAATGCCTTCAGTTTCTATTAGCTCTGATTCCCCATCAATGATGACACTGGAAGACAGGTTTCTGAACTGTCCACAGCCCTCCTGTGAGACACAGACCGAATAGAGAAAAAAAGTGGTATTTATACAGTAGGCCATTAGAGAAGAACTACGAAGATTGATGGAAAAGTGGTGAAGAGGTCCTTTAACTATGCTCACCTGGAGCACTAAGCAGCATAGAACAATAGATCCAAAAACAAAGTTCGAGTTCAAAGATCGATCTATCAATCAATCAATCAATGAATTTGAAGTCTCAGAAGGTATAGTAAACTGTAAACTTGTAAACTTATAACTACTATAGAAATTATTGGAGTGTATATTTTACTTGCACATCCATTTGTCAATCGGTTACAGAATGAGATAGAAACAGAATGAAACACAATTTCAGATTTTTCCCTTTTAACTGTGAAATGCTTCATATAAATTAACACAAACTTGGTATGATTTCTGAGCCCTAAAATAACACACAGATCATATAAAATCTAATATCATGTCAAATCCTGATAATGTTACCCTTTTATTTGTGGGCCCAGCAATGACTGTATAATTGTAAGCAAATGTATAATTTGCTTTAGATGGTTACATAGAGCCAGCTGGAGAGGTGTTTGCCTTGTGGATTAAAGTCGGGCCGGCTGGGCAATGTTGTGACCCTGCGGGAACCATTGAGTTCACCCTCTGCTCTCTCATCGCCATGACAACGCATATTCACAAACTTCCCTGGAATTGCTTTCAGGCCGCTGATACGACGCTGTTCACTTAAGCCCCAAAATGTGTATTGACCGTCTGGCCGAGGTGGACTGGATTCAGTCCATGGAGCTTTCCTTCCAGTCAGTATGAAAAGCAACAGCAGAACTTTGTGGTGGTCCTTGAGAGAGTTCAAGGTGGTCCCCAGACTAAATGATGGACAATCGGTTGACCAGATGTAACTCTTTGACAGCGTAACAATGAAACCAAATGGACCCTTGTTGGTCCATTTGGTTTCATTTTTACGCTCTCAAGAGTTAAAATATTCATCATCTGAACTAGCCCAAGTCTACACCGCTAGAGAATGTAGAAGTTTAATGGTCATTCTGATCTGTATGTTTGACTGTTTTGTTTCCCAAATCCAGCCTAGTATTGTGGACAAAAGCAAAAGGAATCTTTAGTTCTGGGGTCTGTGGGGCTAAAATGTCCTCAAGTGGTGGTCCGTGGCTCAAATTCCGAATAAATAGTGGGCCCTGGTGTCAAAAAGATTGAAAACCACTGCTTCATATGGAAAACCTTGGATTTGCCCACCTTGCCATTCTTCTACTAAGGCTGGTTAAATCCGGACCTGCTATTGACTGTCTGGCTGAGCTGGACTGGATTCAGTCCAGTATGAAAAGCAACAGCAGAACGTTGTGGTTGTCTAAACTGCCACTGCGTTGCTGCTGTTGGGGACATACTGTATGATGTAAGTCAAGTCCCCAGCGGCTGTTGATGGGAAACACGGGGAAAAGGAAAATAAGGGGCGATAATATCAGGGGTGTGGAGGTTTTCCTGGGCGGTGCCCACCCCGAGCTGGAACAGTTAGGGCTCATTAATAAAGTGTTTTAGATGTTTTGCTTCAAAGGCATATACTGATGGTGCTGCTCACTCTGTGCATCACGATTCATCTCCCAAAAAAATCATACCACACAGCGCACACGATACCATGATTTAAAGTTCATGTGAATGGTATGGGGTCGGGCTACATAGTCAATGTGTGTGTGTGCGTGCGTGCGTGCGCCCCCAGAGTATTTACATCAGTGGCAAAACAGGCTGTCTGAGAGGAGGGCAGGGGCATTTATTTTTTCAAAGGGAACCAATTGTGCTAGCTTGGATACCAGCCTGATATCCGTTCTGTTATGTGCATCTGATATGTCACTTGGCAAATCATTCTGGACAGGAGCCTACCCCCACAGGCGAGGCCATTAAAATACTGGTCTCAATATATACCTGGGATTTAAGGTGTTTTTTGTTGTTTTTTTGTGCGTGCACACGCAGAGAATAGGCTCCATATTGAGTAGCTCATAGGGGAGTGAGACTGGTTGAATCAGAGTAGAAGAATGCCTCTTTCGGCTACGTCATGTGTTTGTAAATATCGGTGGCCTTGTTTGAGTCATACAGGATGTCGTTCTCAATGGATGGCAGCAGAACATCTGAGCGCCTATATAGATGAAACGTTTGCCTCGCTTGCTCAGTGGCAGGAAAAATATAGACTCCCCATTGTGCCCAGGAGTTGTTTTTCTACAGGTTTTGCTACAAATTACTGAGAAAGCATCAATTTCAGTTTATTCTCGAAAATATAGAACCAGCGAGGAAGGTGTCATGCACATTTTTATGATTCATGTAAACTTACCACAGTTTAGTAGAAGTCAATGCTTGCTCTATCAACTTCAGACACTGCCTTATTCAGTTTCACAGCACACACAGACTTCATTAGTCCAAACTCAAAGATAAACTAATCCAAGATATTTCTTTGTACTGTGACAAATGTAATGGATCTTCTTCATAGACTTTCCATTTGCCATTGGATACAGAGATATTGGATTAAGATATTTCAGATAGTTTTTATTTTATTCATATTGTCCCTGACCCTGTGCTAATTATTCTGGAAGTGTCAGGATACATCTCTATGTTGCAGAGACAAAAACACGTGGTCTGATTACAGCAAAAACAAAGATTGTAATAATTTTGAAACACTGGAAAAAGGAGGAGGCTAGGTCCCATTTAAACGTTTGCTAAATTAAATGGCTATAGCACACTTTACCTTAAGAGAATAAGGTAGCCAACTCCTTAAAGGTAGGATGCAATTTTTAGCCAAAAAGCAAAATAGATACTGTATATACTGTAGCTATATGTTTTGCCTTTTCCCCTCTATGTTGCTTCTACTTTGATGCTGCAGCTGTTTCCCTGCAAACAGACAATTGCTTTGTCCTGGAGATGGTCCAGAAAAATGTCAACAAATCATGTAAACAATTAAACATTCGTCAGCCTCAGAAAAGGTGGTGCTAATTTATGGGGGGGGGTGGGGGCATTTTTGCCAATCACAGCACAGCAGTCTCCAACAGATTCATAATGAGCTAATGGAGTGGAGGTGAGGTGGAGTTAGATTCAAGAACAAGAGAGAGAGGTTTGGCTGCCCATCATCCAATACTTTCAGCACGAGATGTCATTAATGGCTGCCTATTATCATCTCAAGAGTTGTAGTTCTCCATGACAGCCTTTCATCCAACTGCTCTATGCTATATGCAACGTCACTTAGCAGTAGGCTATGGGTGGGAGCTTGGATTGTTTTTTCTTCTGCCTGTCTTGTTTGTTCTTTCCTTCCTTTTTTGCTCTTTTAAGAAATAATGTATTATACTAATCATATTCTAACACAAGCTGTTCTTAATACAACATAAAAGATGTGCCAGCACCCTGAGCTGGGTCTTGATCAGTTTCAGTCTACATAACATCTTGAAGAGGTTGTCACTACTAGTTATGTAATATACAGTAATACATTATATTGAGCAGTTTGGGCAGGACAGGGAAGGGTGTGGGTCCCCAGCACAGACATGAAAGGAATTTTCAGACCTTTTTAATAGCCTACCTATATAAGAAGACAATTACGGCATCAAAAGTAATCAGCAAACTATATTATAAAAAACGGTTCACCATTGGCCACATTAATATAAAGTAAAGTAAAGACAAATTGTGAAAATAGCTGATCTACAAGCCCACCTATTTTCCCCATGTTTATCTGTGGAGGGTGCATGCTTTTAGCCAGACATACCATTGATCAGATAACTACAACCTATCTCTAACCCTCACCCTAACCTCCCATGGGAACCAATGCATGTCTGACCAATGCTATCTTGAATGTCCAACGAAAGTATGCCTCCCATCTGGGCTGCCAATAAGCATTGGGTCAACTCTTACAATTCCAAATGCTTGTGAGAGTGGGGCGTCCTCAGTAAAAAAAAAAAAAAAAAAAAAAAAGTGATTCTTTTGGGGGAGTTGTTGCATGAAAAGTTTGTAAACCGCTGCTTTAAAGGTAGGGGAAGTGATTTCACTTTTGTCAGATATCACCCAATCTTTTTTTCTGTTAAAATGCTCTATTATAAGGTGTGCAGACCATTTATGGAGTTTCCCTCTCCCCCACGTTAGCAGAGGAGCTAATAAAAGTTCCCCAGGTGGAGGGTGAATTCTCCTCCAATCAGGATCGAGCAGCAGGTTCACATAGTGTAGCTACTCTTTGGCGCCCCTCATGCACCAGGCTGGTACTACACAATGAATTTCAAATCACTTACCATACCTTTAAGGCAGCTATATAAAATAAGGGTGCCTCTACACTTTGCATGTGCACCGCTCATGTTTTCGGTAAAGCTGTGACGTCACATCCTGCTTTTTTGAACGGGTGTCAATGACACTTCTGGCTTGTTCGGTCTGCATCTTCGGCAGTGGCCTGCATGCAGGAAAAGCCTGCAGTTGCCGAAAATACAAAATGGAAAAGCCAGAAGTCACAGATTGCCAAAAACACGGGCAGTACACAAGCAAGGTCTGCAGAGGGTCTAATAGCTTGCATATTATTGCTGGTGCATGGAAACAGCAGGACGGATACTGGTCACTCAGACACCAATGCAGTAAAGAAGGTCAAGTTTACTTAGTACTGTGGGTTCAAGTGGTTAAACCCATACATAATCCGTTCAATGGGATCCCACAGGGGTTTGAACTTGGGCCCCTCCTTTGTTCCTTTCTGTCACATCTTTTAGTTGAAAATTGTCAATCTACGTGTTGTAATGCAGATATTTTTGCTCAATTTTGCTAGGGTTTGTATAGTTAAAGGTATTATGGGCAACTTTTGGCCAAAAATCCTATATAGCTATAGTTGTTGCCTTTTTCTCTCTCTCTCTGTCACTTCTACTTTGATGCTGCAGCTGTTTCCCTGCAGACAGACACTTGCTTTGCCCTGCAGATGGTCCAGAACTTTATTGTTGTCAACAAATCCTTTTCGTCAGGTACATGGCAAGGCGGTGCTAGTGTGTTTGTTGGGGGGCGGGGGTGGGGGGGGTAGCCAACAACAGTGCAGCAGTCTTCAGCAGTTTCATAATGAGCCAGTGGAGGTGACGCGGAATTAGTTTAAAATCTGTTTGTTTGTACACACTGAAGTTATACCTTTAAAAGTTCAAGGCTGTGGATTATTATTGTTACATCTTAAAACTTATTTTTGTTTGGCTTCCTTAAACGCAGCAGCATAGATATTAACAACAATAAAAAATAATGAATAGTGGCTGATCTCTCCTGCACACACACACACACACTATAGGCCTCGCATTATACCAAGGCCAAGTTATGTGGACGTGTGGCTGCTACCAATCATGCTAATTCCAGCATCTGGTCAGAGGAATGCTTTGTTGGTTTTAGGGTCGTGCGACGCGGTCTCATCCTGGAGCTCAACACACATTCTTCCCCTCCATTACCCCAGATGAGTGAATGAAGGACTAGGCCCAGGACATTGACACCATGGGAGGGTGCATATAGCAGGGCAGGCTGTGGGGAATGCGGGCAGAGGCTGAGCAGCATGTATGTGACCATTAGGGCGATGGCAAAGGTATGAATATACAGAAAAGAAGCTGAGAGGTTGGTGCAGACGGGTGGAGGAGCGGAGGGAAGGAGCAAGGGGACAGGAAAGTGTGTCACACAGATCGATGCTTCCTTCCACAGCTGCCATATCAAACTGCAGCGTTTGTTGTCACGTCATTTCCTCTGTGTGTGTGAGAGTGAGTGTGTGTGTGTGTGTGTGCCTGTCCTGTGTGCGTGAGTGCGTGCCCACAAAACTGTGTCCACTGTCCGCACACGAGTGTGTATAGCAGTGTGCACGCGCCGTGCCCTCTCCCATTATATTTGCATTTACACTGGGATGTGAGAAATCCGCTGGCATCGAGCCTCGCTCTTTCACACGTCTGCCGTTTGGAATTCCTCCCCTGTTAGCTCAGTCACTCCATCCAGGGGCGGGCGGCGTTCCGGCGGGCGGTGGGGAGGGAGGGAGGGTGTCTTTCTCTCTCTCTCTGCCCGGGGATCGCTGCTCGCTGCCTCCCCCTCGCCTCATTAGCCGGCTACAATGAGGCGGGCATGCCTGGAATGTGGGGGTACATTCTTCCTCGCAGGCAGCCCCTCCACTCCTCACCCCACGACGTACCCCCTCTTCGTACATCTCCCGTGTCTCCTTGGGATCTCTCCCGGGGCCATCCCCGGCCTCCTCGCACACACTCTGTCAAGTGCCAGGAGTAATAAGTCCTGTACAATCTCCTCATCTCGCCTTAAAGGAGAATTCCATACCAAAACACATTGAGCATCAATGATTCTTGTGACATGAAACATAATGTCTTTGATTTTTGTCACAGATGCCCCATTTCTACATTCCACCAGGTGGTCCTCCTCCCTCCAATGCAGTTTGCAGATTAGGTAGACTACCTCTGGGATTACAAGTAAAGGCTGCCCCAGAGTGATGAAAAATTCAAGAGTGAGTATCAGTATACTATTAAAATATGATGTGTGGAAAAAAAAAGTTTGGAGTTACAAAAATACCCAAATTAGAATAAAGACAACCTGCGGCATGCAAACCGCAATCGGGGGAGGGGGACCTCAGGGTGAAATGTAGAAAATGGGGCATCTGTGTCAAAAAACAAGGACATTATGCATCATGTCACAGGAATCAAGGTAGATTGATGCCCAATTTGTTTTGGTGTGGATTCTCCTTTAATTTGAACCCTGGCATAAACGATTCTTTTTAAAAAAAAGTGCATGAATAAAATGCTTTATCAATCAAAAATAGATTCACCTCGGATCCTCACCACACATCCACTGCTGTGCCTTCCTCCACATGTTTATCCGTGATGTGGTAACGACCAACCCGGGGGGGAGATATGGTTTCCATCATTCAGCGCAGAGTTTATTCCGAAGTTCAAATGGGGAGTGATTTATTGCAACTGCTTAAGACATTTAAGAGGGGGGAAAGAATCTCTGTAGGCACCGCCTGGCGAAAATGGATTTGGCTTCAGGTGGCTGCCATAATTCACATCCCTCGCCCTGCCATTTGGGATTTGGTCATGTTTTCTTATCATTTTGAGAGACCCGGCCTAATGGAAATACTGCTCATTCCTTTGCTTTTAGAGGGCAGACAGGAACTATGGTGTTAAAGGGTGATTAATACTTGGTTGCGCGCTATAGTGTCGTGCACCGACAGTAGCCACTCTACAAGGTCACAGAGCGCCGTGGTGCAAAACTTAAAGATCTGCGATCTCTGTGATTTCTGGTGCATGACACAGCCGGCAACAAAGTATGAATCAGGCATTAGTCAGTCACTTTGTAGTTCTAAAGGTATATGCATAGAAAGTGATAGCAGGGTGGGTCTCCTATCACACTGGAACTCACCCCATGTATAGCAAGCATCTCACCTCCACTGCCCTCAGGTCAGAAGGTATTAGCATGGCCACTTGGAAAGTGGCAGGTTCCCAGTTCGATCCCGGCCTCAGTGACAAATGACATTTAAGCCAAACTGACCTCAATTATTTGGTAGCGGTTCAATGCATACGATGTATAAGTAACACGTCAAATACAGAATTGCCCACATGTATGATACAGGGTTGAACTTGTTGGTAGTATGATGCCTGTTACGTACCACAGGCAGGGAGAGAACTAATCTCTCTCTCCCTCCATATTGTCATCCTTTGCAGGTTTGAAGTCACCAGTCAACTCATCTGCCAATTATCATCCTGCTTACTTGACTCCACCCTCATCCAATCACCTTCACCTACTGCCTGTAGTGTCCTCTCAACCAGCTCATTTGTTTTCCGTCCCTAGGTCATTTTGGTGTCCCTGAGCAAACCCTCCGTTTTAGTTTTGCCAGAGTGATTGAGTGACACACAGACCTGTTGTCTATTTTAACTGTTGGCTTTAAGGAGTAAACAAAACAACTGCATAGTGTAATGACAATTTCAATGTGTGTGTGTGTGTGTGCGTGCATGTACTATGTGTGCGTGGAGGAGACTAGCCTCAGGCAAAGTGATGGGACACAGAGCATTACACACCTTGTTATCATAAGCCTGGTACCAGCTGGAGCTGTATCTTCCAAAGCCTGTGTGTATATGCGTGCATGCGTGCGTGCGTGCATGAGAGAGAGAGAGACTGACAGAGAGTGGTTGTGTGATAAGCAAAAGGAGAGATCTAGAAGAGCCATGGGGAGTGAGAGCGAGGGAGGGGTTGTTTTTTTAGGTATTTTGGTGTAAGCGTATACCTTTTACTCGGCCTTGACTGTGAGAAGCTTTGTAGCTGCAGCCTCCCGTCTCCTCCTCCTCCGTCCTCCTGCGGTCAACACCCCCAGGAGGGGTCAAAGGCTAAATGCAACGAGGGAGGTGATGCAGGATAACCCGGGATAGAAGTCAAGTGTGTCTGTGTGTGTGCGTGCGTGCGTGCATGTGCCACTTCCCCAGGACATACTCCAGATGTGAGGCCTAAGAGGAAACTATCAGCCTGAAGAAGCTAAGAGGTATCTGTGACAGCAGAGGTGAGGCTGATTGACTGATAGTCCTGTATCTGTCTCTGATAGGAGGAAAACAAGAATCTATTGGCGTTACTGGGAGGCTACGTACGTCCACCATGTCAACAGGGGAAGAACCATGGCAGATGTATGTCCAGTAGCGGTCATCCGATCATCGCCACGTTCTGCAACAGAGAACCCCAGCTGATCCTGGGAGATGAAGAGAAGCTCACCTTCGTCGACAAAGTGCAAAACATTATCACAGAGTTTGCACAGGTTGGTGCCTTTTGCATGGTTTACACCAAGGGTGGGCAATTATTTTTCCCAAGGAGCCAAATGAGATACATTTTGGAGAGCCGGGACTAAAGGCGGAACTAAATTCAATGTAATATTAATTTAATTTATATATAAAAGTAGTAAATGGCATTGTTTTGTCACCCTCATAAGAGTCAGGGGCGTTTTTGCCATAGGCAGACTAGGCAGTTGCCTAGGGCGCCATGAGGGGAGGGGGCGACCATGAGAGAGAGAGCGCCATTTTACAGGAGATTCCTGGAGCCCCCAGGAATCTCCTGTAAAGGAGGCCAGGAGGCCAAAGGGGACCAGGAATCCTGGCCTCCCTTACCAAATGGACCCGTATGGGGCCATTTGGTAAGGGGAGCTCCAGGGAAAATCTTGCCTAGGGGTCCAAGTTGCTCAGAAACACCACTGAGTATTATGCCTATTATTATGCAATGAAAATGTGGGGTTGTTTCCAAAATCTCCCAAACAGGACACATGTGTTGGTATTGTATTGCATGTTGCATGTAGCCTTATTTCTGTCTCTCTCTGTGAATGGCACTTTCATTTGATTTGTTGTATACCTACCTAGCCTAGCTTCCAGTCTGATTCGCTGCGTTCCGCACATCTGAAATGTCACTTCACAAATCGGTCTGGCCAGAGCCTGCTCGTCACCTGTAGCCATGTTGTTTCTGATCTGACGTAGCCATGTTGTTTCTGATCTGACGTAGCCATGTTGTTTCTGATCGGATGTTGTTCAAGTGAATGTGCGGATTGCAGTGAATCAGGGTCTGAGAGGTAAATATTTAATATCCCGAATAAAAGTATATTTTTCACAACTCCATGGTACCAACCATTAGTCTTATAGTGTTTTTACTTGTTAAATAAAGGTTTAATTATAAAATATACATTATATATATTGTGTACTGGACTACCGGTATTATGCAATCTACTTTACTCATTATGCCTATAGCAGAGACTGTTATTCAGCTTTTTATCTGACCTAATCAATCAACAGAGCCTCATGTGGCGTACAACATGTCTGTTTTCTATCAGACATAGTTGTTGCTGTGGGCAAGTATTAAAAAAAAACTGGCGGAATTCCTGTTATTCAATATGGGACAGACTGGGTCATGTAAGGTTTGGCTCCTTACTTGCGTAAAATGTCTTATCGTTCTGAAGTCTGAATTGCCTCATTATGTATTTTAACAGTGGCTTGGGAGGCTCTTGGAATCTTAGGTTTCCCAGGTAGGGTTCCCAGACCGTCCTGGTCGGGTTTGTGCGGAATTTGAAACTCTACATAGTGAGTAAAAGTTAACACTCAGAGCGCCAAACGCTCGTTGGCGCGTTTGGCGCCAGTAGGCACTTCATATTAGACAAATACACAAACAGAATAGAACTATTATTTCTGTCATAACAAAATAATTTAATATATATATATTTTTTTCATGGAGCCTGAGGCCTGACTTGGCCCTACTGATTTCAGCATAGATTTTAGGCCCGGGTCCGTCTCTAAAATGTTGGGTCGGGTCAGTCCTTGTCGGGAGACAAGTTTGAGAACTCTTGGTTGAATTGGTGATATTTATAGCAGGTCTTGAACGTGATGAGCGGATGGGAGGATGAACAGACAGCCCTGCGAGGGAAGGCTAGTATAGAGTAATGGCGGAAAAGGAAAAGGGAGGTGGTTGGGTTCAGTTGTGTTTGCGCGCATGCGAGAGTGCGTGCGTGTGTACATGTTTGATCAGAACGACTCTCTAAGACATAATCGATGTAACAGGGAGGGTTATGGGAGTGGGTAAGTACAGTAAGTGAATGAGTAAGCGTGTAAGCATGCATGCATGTGCACGGTGACATGGGTGTCTGTCTAAAAACGTGCACACGCGGTGCAAGCGTCATGGTGTTTATTCACAGAGAGGGAGAGGCTCAGGAAGCAGCCAGTGGGAGCTTCCCGGGGAAAAGGCGAAGGAGGGGGGGCGATCCCCGCGTTTCTATAGGAGGAAATGGGCTGCGTGGGCGTGTGCCTTACGGAGAACGCAGTGCTTCCAGTCTGGGGGCGCCCCCAAGGTCTGCCATACAGACAGAAAGAGAGAGAGAGAGAGAGAGAGAGAGCGAAAGACAGCTGGGGAGGTGTCTCTCTTTATAAGATAATTTATGATGACATTCATTGTGATACAGGAGTGATTCAATTATAGCTTCGTAACCTTCAATTAGCGACCACTCATGAACGTGAAAACGAGTGAATGCGTCTCCAGGATGTCGTTTTTGGCTCTGGAAATTTAGACCGTCCTCTCTCTCTGTAGTTCTGTCTCCTCCTCACTTTCACTCTGTCTCTGTCTCTGTTAATATACTGTACATTGTTTCACAATACTGTACATTGTTTCACACACTGTTCTTTATGCTGCTGTAACAATTCATGGGAGGGCCTCAAACATGCAGTATATGCTACACTGTACAGTAAGCAGCAGTTGGGAAACATAGATGTAATGTATGATATAGTATCCCCCCTCTGTCTGTGTGATATTTGTTGTCTGAAATTAGGTTTAATTTGGACAGCTCTGATGCAATGGAGATGCCATCGACCCACCTGACCCATAGCTGGCTTGTGTTTGGCCTGGTAGCCTGGATCCAGCACTGAATCGCCACCTTAAATACTACTGTATTTTTTCCCTGAAGTGACACAATATGGCAATTCAGGCTGAGGTCAGGCTAATTCTTTGGCTCTTACTAAAAGATGGCTTTTGCGTTTACTCTTACCTTTGTCAAATTGTGGCATAGTTTAGAACTTTATTGGAGCCTCGCCCCCAATTTGACTCGGTCTTGACTATTATATCCATCGACAGCTATCTTGTTGTTAAGTAGCTGACACGCCTTCCTGCTCTAGCAATAGCCTGCCTGTCAAATGAGAAAAGAGTGATCTGGTCTTGGTCACGACTCGGTTTCGCCATCTTGCAGACTTGGTCTTGACTTGGACTCGCTCCAGGTGGCCTCGACTATGACACTATTCCCTGGCACAAAAGATTTTTACATGTTGGGAGATGGTTTGAGAAATGACAGTGGAGAACCTCTAAAGAACCACACAAGTCAAGAGCTTAAGCCCTATAACCTAACCAACCACCTCAAAGAACCACTAAAACCTCCATTTCTTTGTGTGTAATGTGTGCACAGAGTTGAGACATCCTACGGTACATGCAGAACTTCACGGATGGTTAAGGTGACATTGGTTGCTTATCCCCCAGTTTCTCTTGGGGTTGAGAGGTGAGACATCCTACATGTAGCAGAACTTCTCGGATGGTTAAGGTGATATCTCCAGTTTCTCTTGGGGTTGCTTTGCCCGCTGGAATGCCCAGTTCCTTCCAGTATCTCTCTTGCCCCATAGCATCTGTCTCCACCATGGCTGTGTGTTTCTTGTCTGGAATGTCTGTGGAATCCAGAGTTGTATGGTGAACCTCTCTAGAAGACTACTGTGTGCCACTGCTATCTACATGTCCAACCCAGATTTGACACAAACAAGGGTCTTAATTCCTTCCGCTCATATCTCACCAAAATGTGGAATGCCCTACCAACAGTCATAAAGACGTGTGAATCCCTTGACTCCTTCAAAACCGCTCTCAAAGAGCACCTACAGATGCAATGCTGCAATTCGAAACTGGCCTCTGTACAACAAAAATGTATATAAAATTCCCCCACCCACCCCCTCTCCTCTTTGTGCATTTCTCTTTTCCCTTTTTACCTCCACTTGCTGCTTCTGACCAGAGGCATTATCTTGCATCCATCCTCATGTAGGCTGTGACTTTACTGGAGTAGTTGTTTTGTATTTATTTGAATGCCTTAATGAAATGAACAAGTTGGCCACTATTTTAAACAAGTGTTAACAAGTGTGTCCAATCAGCTTTTTCAGGTTTGCTGTGGTTGTACTTGAATTGTATTGTAATTCTCCAAGCTGTTCTCAGTTCTGTAGCAGTGTGTACTTGACTTGTACTATAACAAGTCATTTCTGTTAATAAAAATTCATTCATCTCATCTCATGTCCTTGTCACGGTTAACGTGTGTAAATGAGTCAGGCATGGCTGTTAATGTTTATTGTGACCTGGTTTGTCAATATACGTCCTTTAGATTGGTCCACACATTGTTTAACTTGTCCCTATTCCTCCATCCTCTTTCCATCCATTCTATAGTCCCACCAGCTGGCTTGGTCCTGTGCAGCGATGCAGCGTGTCTCGGTGTGCGTGCGTGGCCAGTGGTTGCGGGTGCCCTGCGGCCCCGCGGCCTCCGTGCGGTGGCTGGGTTCTGAGGCTCTGCGGCGCTACAGCCAGATCAAGAGGCTGGAGCAGGAGGAGGTGGAGGAGCTGCAGGGCGTCATGCTGCGGAGGTGTCAGGGAGGAGAGCTGCTCCACCCTGACGATCTGCTCAAGGACATCCTGGAGGACAACGACTTTGTGCAGCTGGGTAAGGATTGTGTCATGTTGGTCAGTTAATTAATGCATGCAGCCGTGTGTTTTTACCCGTTTTAGAACTGAGGCCAATTCTACAAAAGTGCTCTACATGGATGGTCATCATAGGTCACCGGGTCATTCAGTTCACGGTTTCTCAATTAAGTGGGAAGAAAATTAAAAACTAGGGCTGTTGAATGATTAAAACTTTTAATCAGACTAATCACAGCTTGAAAATTAATTTTATCATGATTAATCACCATTCGAACTACAGTATGACCAAAATATGCTCTGTTTTCCTGTACAGGATTTGAACATTTATATAAGAAAAAGAATCTGGGGGGAAAAAGATGTGTTTATTTTTTAAATATTTATCAAAATTCTTGTAAATCCCTCAAGCTAGTCTACTCTAAGGCTCTGGTTACAGGGAGGATGCCTCCGTAAAACCATGCTCTACCCATTTTTTTTCAATGGGAAAATGCTCAGCAGGTTGAGTCTGTGCACATGAGTTAATTACAAAATGAATTTAATCACATTAAGTAATTATTTTCAACAGCCTTATTAAAAACATAGACAAATCCTACAAATAGTAAATGTATTGTCTGGAATCCCATGCAATGCCCAAGGACCACCAGTGCTGGTCCATGGGACCACCTGTTGAATACCCCTGGGTTATGTGCTTACGTTTTACTTATATTCAGAATGCAGGGTAAATGCATGAAGGGAAGTGGGTTACCTGGTGTGTGCAGCCCAACAAATGAGATGCACACAACAGGTGGCCTATTTTAACTCGCAGTTTAATTTCCATGCAGGATTATGACGTGCAGATGCATTTAATTGAATTCACTGTGTTTTCCCTCAAGTAATAGAGGCAGAGGACTCATTTCCAACAGCTAAAGCTTTGCCTTTGTATCCTTCAACTAATGCAGAGTTGTGTATGCGGGCTGTGTGCTATATTTTGATGGTAATGCAACTTTATTCATGAAACTCTTCAGATGTACTCCCTTAACTAATCGCTACCAGGAGAAGCTCATATAAAGAACCCAAAGAGGTGGGTATACTCCACTTTCAGTACTTTGTTTTTGCAATAAATTAACCCAGTGCTACAATATGTAATGAAGTGACAACAACTCTATGGCCCCGTTTACGTGCACAAAATGTATTCAGAATGAACAGCTTCATTCCGAGATTCATACCACAACTTAACATGGATATAAGTATTCCTCTTCCTCAAGTGATTACATGACCAAAGCCTTCATTCAGAATATGCAGTATTTATAGGGGGGAAATTGTGTATCTGTCATTTTTTTAATGAGTATAATAATGGTGTGTTTCTGTGTGCATATAAAATGTGTCCAAATGGCCATCCCGAGGCAAAACGCACTATAGTCTTTGGGCAGGCATATAAAATAATACATCATGAATTACAAACTCAAGTAGCATTCGGAATGAAGTGTTTATGGTAGTTCTATTTCCGATCCAAATGGTATATTATACCACTCCTCCAGATTGTAATGAAAATTCATTTTGAATGGAATATTCCATTACAGATTAGATGTTTACATGACCATTTCTATTCTGATGACTGGAATGAATGCATTCATTCCGAATACATTTTGTGCACATAAACGGCGTCTATGTTTCTTTGTGATGTCAGTACATTTCTCTAGATGGGAACAGTCTGACTACTGCTCAGCTTGTCTTGTTGGGGGAAGGCTTGTTCAAGGTTAAGGTAAGGAATAGGCTCTACAGAGCAATAAGCTACAAGTCATGACAGTGAATCATTAAAAAAGTGACAGTATTACTTGAAGCCAATTCTGACCTGACCTTTTTTGACTCCTCAGTTGACAGCTGAGGCTGAAGCCAGAGTTATCCAGGGAAGAAATGTGGTTGAGGCCATCTTAACAGAAAACAGAGGTATTGCATGTGTTGCGCATGCATGTGCACATGTGCGTGTGTGTGTGTGTGCATGCGTGTGTAGAGACATCATTACATCATTATTAGTACAGACATCATTGACCAAACAAGTTGGCCTGTAGGCTGTCAAAATATTATCAAATGCAGTTGAAACTTCCAAAATGTTGGAGTCATCTTTCTTTTTTTCTTTATATTATTCATATGTGGTATAAAACATAAATGTGCACATCATTATTAAAGGCATATTTTTCCCCAACCCCTTTCCCCCTCCCTTGCTGAAGTTGTTTATGGCGTCAACACTGGGTTTGGAAAGTTTGCCAACGTACTCGTGCCAAAGGAAAAGCTGGCGTAAGTAGGTTGTAAATTAACTTTCAGTCTATCACCGTGTCTGTGAGAAGAAAACAGTCTGTCATCACCTGTATAAACAACGACCAAGGTGTTGCGTTAACTCTGTCCCATCAGAGCACGTGCAGACCTGTAAATATATGCCTTCTAACATTGGCGATTTTCGGAAGGTCTTAGGGCGGAATGTGCCCCTCCTGGTGGCCCAAAAAAAAGCTGAAAAAAGCTTTTTTTTGTCAGTTGTAACTTCATTTAATTGTAATTTCATACTAATTTATACACATTTATATTTTTCATTCCATCCATGATTTGTAACGAATACTTGCAAGAATGTCTGATTGATGATTGACATGAAACCCATAGGCCTACTGATTGCTATAGGGCTGTATGTTCCAAAATGAGTAATAAACAATCAAACAAACACAACAACGGTTCCCCCCTGCTGAGAGAGCCTAAAATCGCCTATGCTTCTAACTGCTCTTCTTGTCTGTATAGGGAGCTGCAGGCAAATCTGATTCTGTCTCACAGCGCTGGTAAGTATACCGATTTGTTGCCACGTCCAATATTTAATTTTTTGCGAAAACTGTGACTATCTTGTCCTGAATCACCACCTTAAATCATTTCCCCTGAGGATTCAGGTCGGGTGACGCGGCCTATGGGGCCATTAGAATTAGCTGAAAATCCGACTACAGTAGCTGATTGGCCGACAGCACTGTCACTCAACAGTGTCAAACAACAAGCATGTCTCCTCCAATGCTTCTTTAAAGAAGCGTCAGGTTTTATAAACAACATTATCCGACATATTCTACTGCTTTTGTTCACATGCTAGTCATATTTGTCGGCTGTGTTTGTTTGGTTAGTAACTGGGATAGCACATTAGCGACATTAATGTACAACGTTGTCTGCTTTCCCAATATTCTTATGGGTTGGTGAACCAATCACCGTGAAGACTGTCGCAAAAGTGTCGCATTAACAACGCCCAACCCATAAACTGCTGGGGTGGGGAGGGCTTTTCAGACTGAATAATGAAATGAAACAAAATGATAATTCAGACTGAGTGTCAGGCAAATGACTATCTACTGAATGGTTCCGTTCAATTTCAAACTTATTTTCCTCATGTTGTACTTGTCGCATGTGCGTGTGTGTCTGCAATGTATACACGTTGTTTAGGAGTCGGTGCCCCCCTGAGTGCAGAGAGAACACGCAGGTTGCTGGCTCTCAGAATCAACGTCCTGGCTAAAGGACACAGTGGCATCTCCATGGAAACGGTTGATGCTATGATCCAGGCTTTCAATGGTAATATACTGTATGTATTAGTATAGGCCACACACTAGGCCATTTCTATATGATTCATTTAGAATGAATCATATAGAAATTATAGGCAAACGTGTGTGTGTGTGTGTGTGTGTGTGTGTGTGTGTGTGTGTGTGTGTGTGTGTGTGTGTGTGTGTGTGTGTGTGTGTGTGTGTGTGTGTGTGTGTGTGTGTGTGTGTGTGTGTGTGTGTGTGTGTGTGTGTGTGTGTGTGTGTGTCCTCTAGCATCCTGTCTGTCCTGGGTGCCGGAGAAGGGGACGGTGGGGGCCAGTGGAGACCTAGCCCCCCTGGCCCATCTCACCCTGGGTCTGATGGGCGAGGGCAGGATGTGGTCACCGCAGACAGGCTGGGCAGATGCCACTGCAGTGAGTTGTTCCCTTATCACTAGAAACTAATTACCCCACTGTCATTCTCTCTCTATACAGTGCACGTTCTCCCGGGAATGATTTAGATCTAGGACACTGGTCCGAGATCTTCTACAATCTAGAATCATTCAAGTGGACAGTGGTCCTGAAACTCCCTTAATGCCCCCTACGTGTCCCCTGACCCCACTTTATGAACCACTGACCTAGGAATGAATCGTTGACTGATTGTGTTTTTCAGGTCCTGCAGGGCCACGGACTCACACCTCTGGTGCTGAAGCCAAAGGAGGTACAGTACACCAGGGCTGGTATACAGTTGTTTTCATTCTTTAAGCCAGAATTGTTCCATTTAAAATAAGTTATATAATTAAGATTCATAAATTCATTCATATCATATCTACAAGCTCATATAATTTTGCACAATTATATATATATTTTCAATAGACAAATAAACTTCAAAATATGGTTGATGTGGTTCAAATTATTGTGATGCTGTTTATCTGGGACAAAGTCATACAATATTGGATGGTTTAATTTTACTATTACCGGTAGGAGTAGTGGTGAATCTTGCTTTCTTGCCCCATGAGCAATGCTCAATAATTCTCCTGTCTCTGGCAGCAACAATAGAGGGTATACGTGTGACATCATCATTGTACCGAGTGTCAAAAAACAATACTTTCTGGCCTTGACAGCCCGTACATCCATACAGAAAACTCATTTACTTTATGCCTGCACAAGTGCGCGTACCTTCTATAGAAATGAGACTACAAGTACAATGGTAAACTGAAATTGTAATCAATCATTTTTCATTCATGGTGATGGTGGTTATTGATTAGGGGCTTGCGTTGATCAACGGCACTCAGCTGATGACGTCTCTTGGAGTGGAGGCCGTGGAGAGAGCTATAGCTGTGGCCAGACAAGCTGACGTCATTGCTGCCTTGACCGTGGAGGCCCTCAAAGGAACGACGAAGGCTTTCCATAGTGGTACACGCACGCACACACTCACACACGCACACACACACACACACACACACACACACACACACACACACACACACACACACACACACGCTTTACGTGAAGTATATAAAAGTATTTCAATGGCTACTGGGCACTGGGAATTACGGTACTTGCTTAATGGTTATGATAACTTGTGATGGACATTATGTTTTGCTGACTATTGGAACGTGCACACCCTTAAATATAATAGGGCCACAATTCATCGAGTTGAATGGAGAATAGTAGTGCCACGTTATATTCAATAGTCTCTCAATCTAAATTATATAGTGTAAAGTGTTTATTGAGAAAATAATGGTCCGATTATAGTGGATAATTCAAAGAACTTGGTCACTCCATACATGAAGTTATGTTATATTGTATTGTTCTGTCAGCTATACATGCAGTGCGACCACACCCGGGTCAGATGGAGGTAGCAAAGAGGATGTGTTCTCTCCTAGATTCTGAAGTTTTCCCCTCCCAGATCTCAGGTACGCGTGCATGCACACACACACACACACACACACACACACACACACACACACACACACACACACACACACACACACACACACACACACACACACACACACACACACACACACACACACACACACACACACGCATTTTATACTATGGCGTATACATCATGACCAGTTTAGGAATTACTTCACTCCCCAAGCAGTGCCATTTCCTGCCATTGATTTCCTCCTTCAGTGTATTTCCTTTCCTTCCAGAGAGCCATAGATCATGCAAACGTGTCCAGGATGCATACACCCTGCGCTGTATCCCTCAGGTATATATGATTGGTTGAGTATGTGCACAGTATGCCTTTGTACACTCTTGGCACAACCCCAGACTTTTGTTTACCGTCATAACCTGTCAAGCTGTGGATGGCATTTAGTCGTTCTTGTTGATCACCTAGAATCACCTCAAGGATCCCCAAGTGGGGCTCCATGGAGTTCTTTAGTGCAGAAACTATTAAGAATTGCTGTTCTAAATAATGTATTAAAATTAACCCTGTTGAAAATAACAAGTTAATCAAATTAAATTAATTCTCTTGATTAAAATGATTATTTTTTTACACAACGCAACACAACACAATGCAATTAACTCATGTGCACACTGACTCAACCCACTGAGCATTTTCTCATTGAAAAAAGTGGGTAGAGCCTGGTTTTATGGAGACATATAGCTGTGTGTCTCATAGAGTATAGCTCAAGAGATCTACAAGAATTGTAGATAGAATATTTTGAACGTAGTTCGAATGGTGATTAATCACGATTAAATTAATTTTGAAGCTGTGATTAATCTGATTAAAAATGTTAATCATTCAACAGCCCTAAATAAAATGTAAAGTTGCTTTTAATGAAATGAGGTATGAAGGCTTCCACGGTACAGTGGAACGTTGTCATCTTTGGATGAACTGTCCATAAACAATTCTTCTCCCTGTACCAAAGGTTCACGGAGTGGTGAACGACACCATAGCCTTCGTCCAGACGGTGATCTCCACAGAGATGAACAGTGCCACTGACAACCCTGTATCCATCTATAGTGAGAAATAAAATGTCTGTGTCTGTGTAATAATGTGGTAGGGCTGATTATTCATACTGGTAATACAAATGGTCTCCCAGAAGGGGGCAATGTTTGGCAAGACCGCACTGAAAATGCCCTAAACCAAAAAGTTCCATGATGAATCCTTAATGTGTCTCTAGCTGGTGTTTGCAGAAAGTGGGGAGACAATTTCTGGTGGGAATTTCCATGGCGAGTATCCAGCCAAGGTGAAGGAAAAGCACTGCATATGGAACAAATACTGACTTCTTCTTTATCGCCTGTAGTTGGGTGTTTGTTTAGGCGGAGAGACACACATAGAATAGTCTATAGTTAAATATTACTATTGCTATTACTGGAATTAGTATTAATAATATTGGTGGAGCCATATGTCTTTGTGACATTGTGCCTAAGAATATACATTCAATGCTGATGGTTTAAATGCTACCCTAATAACCATTATAAAAACTCTGGGAAATAATGTACGGTAATTAGTATTAAAACAGCATTTGTGTCATTTTAGATTTTAGATATACATAGCGCATTGGTACCAGATATACAATCTTACAGCATGTCACTTTGTACCACAAAGTGAGAACATTAAAATCTTGACTCAGATATAGGCCTACACTACATGTTTTTGAGATGTGGTTTGGTGGCCAAATACATAATATTTAGGTGTGGGGGTGAGTCTACTATAATCAGTGGTTTGAAAACAACTGATTATTCCCATATTCAGTCAGAATTTGCAGAAAATATTTGTAGAACCTAGATTGAGGGTCAGTGTTTGTGTGGTAGGCCTATCATGTGGGGTGGCCATGCCGGCCATAGAACAATATTGTTCTTGTTTTTGTTTGTTTGTTTGTGTAATTGCCTCCAGGTACTGGACTACCTGGCCATAGGAATCCACGAACTGTCCAGTATCAGTGAGCGGCGGATAGAGAGGCTGGTCAACCCCTCTCTCAGTGAGCTGCCTGCCTTCCTGGTCGCAGACGGAGGCTTCAACTCAGGCTTCATGATAGCCCACTGCACCGCTGCTGCCTTAGGTACAGACCGTGATTACAAGAAAAGGCTCGAATTTGTCTCCAATCCATGTATTTGCCATTTACACAACCGTTAATTGGCCTTTTTGTTTTCATGGCTGATCTTGAAGCTGTTGCTGTGCACAAAGATCATCTGGCTGAGGGAGATGTCAGCTTTAGCTTGTGTTCATCAACAACCTCAAAATAAATGCATGCTATTATAGGCCTCAAATGCAGGGGGCATAAACTAACTAAAATGAAAACACCTTAAATATTTTATTTCTTCCACAAAGAGATATTTCACTGAACATTGACTGCTCCCGCAAGTTGCCCTATGAAATATATGGAAAGCTCATGCTAATAGAAAGTATATAGAATATTGATTTGATATTAACCTTAGGAAGTATTAGTAAGTTGTTTTCATTGGGGTTTTTTGGTATGCATTGTTGAACACCATGAGCAGTGCTGGGCAGTAGTAATATCTTTATTTTACTTATGACCCCTTGGAAAAGGTAGTATCATATACTTGAATCAAAGAGTAATATATATATGTACATATTACTACAACACACAATCTGTTTAGCAGGAACTTGTATTGCACATCATGTGTGCTGAATGCTGCGGTATGTAATATAATAATAGTCCAGCTGCACTATTATCTGGTGTAGATTACTAGTTCTCAAAACTTTTCCTACGAAGGTCCCCCGAATCAATATGCATTTGACCGTGGTCAACCAAGTGAAAATATTCTGCGCCAGGGACCCTCATATAAGATTTTTTCAAGAAAACAGGACATCTATCTACAAGCGTTGTGAGAACACTCCTGTCTGCTGGTCCAGCAGATGGGAGTGTGCAGCCCCTGTGGTGCATTCCTGTGATGTGAATGTGAAAAATGTGTGATTGCCATACCCAACAGCCTCTCTTACAGCAGTCAGTGCACCAAGGGAGTGAATTATCTGAGTATGTTCTGTGTCTTCCCCTGTAGTGTCTGAGAGCAAGGGCCTCTGCCACCCATCCTCAGTTGACTCGCTATCTACCAGCGCAGCAACAGAAGACCATGTGTCTATGGGCGGCTGGGCTGCTAGGAAGGCTCTGAGGGTAGTAGAGCATGTAGAACAAGGTACTGCCACTGCTCTGTTCGGCTCACATGTCATTAGTGCATCTATAAATCTATTAGGGTTGTAACTACATTTTATCAGCATTTTATCATCCATGTATCACTGATAGGATACATGGATGATATTGGTTCATTGATGAATCTGATATATTACATATCAATAGACTTTGTTTCATTAATTAGTGGAGGTGAGGTGGAGTTAGACACATACTAAAGTCGCCTATATTACCTTTAATCTACAGTGCTGGCTATTGAGTTACTGGCCTCCTGTCAGGCCTTGGAATTCCTCCGTCCTCTGAGGACCACTGACCCTCTAGAGAAGGTCTACGACCTGGTGCGCTCTGTGGTCAGGTATGAGCTACACAACAACACAGTGATGGAAAACAACACATTACACTAACAATCATAACTCTTAAAGTTTCATACTTTGAGAGTAAATCGCACTGGTCATAGTGCAATTTGAATCTCAGCGGGCGCTGTTGCATTATCCAAATACAGTTAGTGACCCAGTAAATAAGTAAATGCAAAAAAAAAGCTAAAATGAAGCATTTGATCTAAATCATGTAACCAGGTTACAGTACATGATCACATCACTAAACAAGTTGATGAATTTCTTTCACCAGACCTTGGAATAAAGATCGACACATGAGTCCTGACATAGAGGCCGCTCACGCTCTCCTCCAAGAGCAAAAGGCAAGTTTACCTGAAAACGTTTTAGTAAAAAGACATTTGGTCCAAAAATCTTATCATGACTTTGTCTCCCTGCTCTGCTCTCTGCTTCAGGTGTGGCAGGCAGTTCAACCATACATGGACAAATACAACAAAAAGATGGCAACCAACTGAACCAAGTACTCGATAGAAGTTTGCTAATTAATGTATGATTTAGAACAGGGGTCCCCAAAAGGTACATTGTGAATTGCAGGTAGATCACATGAGCCCCTGAGAATATATAACTGTCGACCCTAATTTTTTTCTCCAAACGTCAGTAGTAGCATATACAAGAAAACCCTTCCAATTCTAAGTGCAGGGGTTCAAAGTTGCCACTTTCTAGGGGCCTTGAAATTAATTTTCAGTAATGGGATAATCACATTTTTGATGTATAGATCTTGTTGAGCCGGTCAATTTGAGATTAGCTTTCAAGTAAAAAAAGGTGTGGGCATGCCTGATTTAAAAGGACTTTGCAAAATGTAAGACAAAATATTGGAGGGCTTACACATCAATTTTCATTTTTATTCAAAGAATTGTACATAACAATAAAGAATGTTATTTTCTTTTTCAATTTACAAAAGAGATGCTTGATCTTGTACGACAGTAACAATGTTTCTCCCGATGGTTCCAGCAAAACCAAATTATGCCTCAAATTATCACCCTTCCTCATGTTCCCCATCCCCTTCCCGTAAAAAAAAGACAAAACCAAACCACATATTTAACAGATCAGAAAAAACAGCAATGAAAAACAAAATCTGACCACTAAGTTATGCAATAAGACTAGCCTTAAAATAAAGCGTCAATTTTCCCAGCTGGCTTTTGAAGTGTTTCTGAAACCATGTGGTACTTTCACAACTACAAACTACACTTTTTTTCTAATGAACAGGTAGTGATTTCACTGTACACGAGGGCTTTCGTTATCGCCGCCTTCCCCCATCACCGCTGCACCCTCCATTTTGTTAACCTATACGCCCTGCTGCCGGGTCAGACCTGGTGGTCTGGGACCACTGGGCTCGTGGTGATAGTACCATCTGCAGCCGCTGTTGTACTCTGGGCAGATGGAAGGCCTTGTCATGAGAACTGAACATGCTGAACTGCAGGAATCTGTAAAAGAGAAGAGAAAGAAACGCAGATGTACATTATGTACCATATAACAAGTATAATTATGGAATAGTTTTCCCAACTCCATCTCATACAGTAAAATTACAATAAAGTGCTACTTCTCCAATATGGATTAAAGTAATGAAGTTGTCTGTTAAAGTAATGAAGTTGTCTGTTGTTGTTGGCCTCACCGATTGATATGAAGTGGTGTAGACCATTACGTTCTGCTGCTGGCCATCTGCTGTGATGATTCCCGCTGGCAATGGATTTGCTAATGAGAGGAAAAGAGACAAACAAGTTAAATCAGCTATACTCCGTATTTTGCCTGTTCTTCACATTGGAAAAACACTTGAGGCAGAATAGGAAATGTTCTCAAGGCGTTTTGCCATTCATTGTGAAGTCCATATACACATTTCAATGCCACGAAGAACATTTTCATACATGAGTTTCCTTATTTTACAGCGTAGCTAGTTGCTTTAGACATATATTAAATACCACTGGCATAAATCATTTCAACAGAATATATTATACAGAGAGATCATTTGCATTTTACTCACTGAAGCTATCATCTGTGAGCTCCTCTCCAAGGCTTTCTCCCACTGACACACCAGGCATTCCCTTCTCCCCCTTCATGGCCTAGAAATTAGAAAACACCAGCATATACAGTACATAATCATACAGTGCACACACTGCAGAGTATATAAACAGAAGTTACTTTGTTATTAGTAGTTTAATTACCCTGGTATTTAGCCATACTCATTCTCAATACTGCTGTAATGCTCGAGTTATACTTTATTGCATGCAGGTGTTGTGGGGATAGAGTGGCTTTTGAGTTTGACACAGCACCATTCCGACAAAATGGGTGTAATAGTTATGGTACTATATACTACTATATGGTACTATATACTATACTGGTTCATACCAGGCTATTTTTCCAAAGTTAAAGAAACACACTCGACTATTTTGGTAGCACCACACCAAATGGACATAACCATATTTTGGAAGTGTCTGGCTTCAATTTAGATGATTTACACTAAAGCGGAATCACTCGCCAAGGTTAAGTGCAAAAGACAATGTTTTAGTCACATCCAGTATGTGCCACGGCCTGGAAGTAACCTTAAGTTTTGTGTTGATGGACACTTGTTTTGCTGCTCACCTCTCTGAACTTCTGCAGGTAGAGTTTGAGCGGCTCCACGTACATGTCAAAGCCCAACGTGGACATGGCAAACAGGATGTCCTCGCCGTTGATGGTCTTTCTCTTCTCTTGGTGACAGCGCTCACTTGCCTCTGACGTGATGAAACTGATGAATTCGCTCACGCACTCCTGCACACACTCCTTGGCATCTTTTGCAATCTATAGTAGACACGCGCAAAACATGGGCATGAAATGAGGATTGTCCTTGATTGTCCTGTATGTATTAAGTTTATAAAAACCAACAGATGCTCTTACGTATACACACACATGCACAATGTCAGCTTCAAGATCACATATTGAGTGACACCATTGTGCAACAGAAAAGATAAAAATACCTTTCCAGTCTGTGGTACAGCGTTCTTCATGATACGGGCCACATTGGCAATGGGAAGGTAAATATCCTGCTCCCTGAAGTTCTCTTTGATTCCACTTTCGTCATGATCATTCAGACTCTCCTCACCATCATCTGAGAGACACACACAACGCACACACATACATTAGCTAAAGATTTAGGAAGTGTGGGTCATGTGTGTAACGATTATTTTCTTGGGCCCTCACCCTCTTGAGATTGGAGTACATAGTGAGCGGGAGCCATGTATTCTCCAGTGATGCCCAGCTGGGAGGCATCGGTAGTAGAGCTATCCCCATCCATCTGAAGACACAGACGACAATGCAAAGATGAAAACAGGCAATCTTTTGGGCCAAAAAAAGTCTTACTGTAATGAATATAGTCTAGCATCCATGGTTATAAGGTAGTCAACACAGATGCATACAAACAATACAGTTCACAAACAATACAACCATACAAACACACAGGAGCTCTCCCAAAGATACAGTAGTCTTAATTTCGATATGCAATTATATTATAAAATCAGTGGTTCCCAAAGTGAGGTCTGTACACTCCCAGGGGTCCTTGAGGGAGTTCCAGGGGTCCTCTGGTAAATGATAGCCAAATGGAGCCTTAATTATGGGTCTGAAGTCCAGAGTGTACAAAATGGAACCAACTGGACCCTGTACACTCAAGTTAAATCAACATTAATATTACAATATAAATTGGGGGTCCCCAGATGCCAGTAAATGGAGGTCCATAGGTCTACTGCATGTCAAACTGAGGGTGGCTTGAAATTAAAATGATTTGAGAATCACTGTTAGTGGGTCGTAAACATCTTATAATGGGGGTCCCTCCCTGGAATTATTGTTCAGATGGCGTTACTGAATCTGCTATTTAGTGTCCATTTGGGGACCTTGTCATGATGAAATCGTTCGGGAGACACTGCCATAGAGTGAGTTTCATTTTAGAGGCAACTTAATAACAATATGATATTATTAAAATTATAATAAAATAGATGAAGCAGTCATGTCCAGTGGTCAGCTGCAATTAACCTAAACCACATGCTATAACATGTACGCGGACACTTGCATTGCAGGATTTCTTCAATAGCATTTCACTTAATTATTTTAGCCTTAATAATTAGGCCTAATAGAACAATACCGTAGATGTTTTTATTTTCTCGAAAATAAGGTTCGCGCGCCTACGGTGTATACAAATTAGCAGTGAGTATAAAAAGCTCGTCCGTTAGCATGCAGCAGAGCCTTCTAGCAGTAGAAGAGTTGCGACAATGAAGGATCAGAAACTGAGCGCTCGAGCTGCTGTTCGTGCAGCCTGAATAGGGACAATCTGGTGTTGGAAATACGTTGCTGCTTGTGTGCAACATGCCCACTGTTTTAATGTATTGTCTAATAACAACTGAAGTCTCTAATGTTTGTTCTATCATTACTACAAAACGATATAAAATACTAGAACAAAAGGAGATTTTAAGATCATTAAAGTTGGGTTGTTGTCCGAGTCAGTCCACTGTATTTCTGCCTACTTCCTGGTCCACTACTTGTCCCTATTTGTTGTCCCCATTCTCAATAGAAGACTACGTAAACGAGTCGCCATTGGACTGGCCCCAAGACGCGAATGGGCATTTGCGTAAACCCTTGTCTCCAACTCCGTAGGCTCTGAGTGGCACGCAGGCTAATGGCTTTATTTTATTATTTACCGCGATGTTTGCGCAGCGCGGCGGTCAACTGAACGAATTTCTCTCTGTTTTTTTTTTTTTTTTTACCTGTTGCAATTAAACCGTTTAGTGTACATTGTGTCGCCGTGCATAAACGCTGGACGCATTAATAATAAAGTCCGCTGCTGGCTGGCTGGCTGGCTTGCACGTCGCGCCGTGCGAACAAAAGCCTGTCGTCCCTCCCGACGTGGCCTGCGTGTGCGCTCCTTTGTCGGAGGAGCAACAACCAAGAACAACAGAGGGACCACACCGCTGCCTGCCTGCTAGGCGCCTCGCGACGTGTCTGTATATGGCGGGCCCGAGAAACGGCTAGTTCGATATTCTCCTAATAGTTCGGCCCGCGGGGTATACTTCCTGATCCGATGCGAGCCCTGTGACATTCACTCACTCAAGACAACAAATAAAAAAAAAAATCAGACAAGAGACGGACATTTCCATTCGAAGCTAACGAGGAATCGGTTAGCAATCATTGGCCGGAGCCAGACACAAACCTTGCAATGAAGCCCTGGTTGGTTACCTTCTTGAAACGGCTGTTTGGTTGGACGGAAAATGGCTGCGAAAGAACCAGTCCCGGCGCTGCACTGCGCCCCGCTGGTCGATAGGGGGTGGTGGTGGGGGGTGGTAGTCTATCAAAGAGCAGACCACCAGCCAGTCCGTGTAGCCAGGGGCTTCTCAGACAGTGAGGACAGTAACAAACATTTAGGCCTACTCCATGCAAATGAGTCTACAGACCCCCATTGCATGTCATTTCTATCCCTGGAGACTGCATGAATGAGACCCCCACAATTTGTATCGTAATGTATTTTATTATATTATATTATATTTTATCTTATTTTACTGAAATGTTTCTTCTACAATATTTGCCTGTAGTGCAGGCAAATATTGTACTTTTCCCACTACAATTTATTTTAAACGTCGTTTGTTCTTGTATGATAAATATTTTAACTTAGGTGGTCATAATGTAAAAATACATTATGACCACCTCCTTACTTACTAGTTTTAACATGCAGAGCCGTAGAGTATAGACAGGGTTACGCACTCACTCATGGGATCGTCAGTGCAATGGCGGCTCTTCTACATAGACTTCAGTTGAGACCTGGGACAACAAATAGGGACAAGTCCTGGAAACGAGGCAGGCAGAAAATAGAAATGCATTGAACTCGGGCAACACAGTAATAGGACAACATAAACATTACAGAGACTTTAGTTGTTGTTAGCGTACAATACTGTGTAAGACATGGCTCAAATGGCGCTTACTTGATCTACCCTTGAAAACTATGTATTTCCAACTCTTGTTTGTCCCAATTTTCCAGCGCTCGAGCGCGCATTGTCTGACCCTTCAATGTCGCAACTCTTCTGACAACATGCCCTGTTACGTCATGTCTTGAGTGCCACCCACCCACACCAGTGTTGTTTATGGCGAGGAGTAGTAGACAAATGTGATTCATCCTTCCTCGTGGTGGTTTAATATCGTAAAGTTTATAGAACAAAACTTTACAACTACCGAACTGTGCGACAGTAAGGTAGGCTTAGACTCGCAGCTTCGTAGACATATTCAACGATACTGCACATTTTCAATCCTCGCTTACGAAAGTCTAAAAAATAAAAGCTACGGACATGCTGCCTTGCACTGCACGTAAAAAATAGTATTTTTTCCACAAGGTGTCGCTGGGAAACCACAAGACCTTTGACTGATTGAACAGAGTCAGCAAAAGTACAAGGACTCAACTCGAGGTACATAATATGCATAATGTACATAAATGATGATTCAAAAGGTCTGTTCAATTCATCAAGACGTATCAGCTGGCTTGCCTTAACCATATTTCTAGAAGATATCCTTGAATTTGATATGTTTTGGCCTTCTGGAGAGGCAGTAAGGTCTGCTAGGGTTAATCTGTCAGGACGTGTGAGGATAGTTGAATTGTAACCTCTATTGACAGAATATTAACCTGGCCAGTCAGTCTCCAGATTGATCAGGGTAGGGGCCAGAGCAGTGCAGTGTGTAGCAACACACACACACACACACACACACACACACACACACACACACACACACACACACACACACACACCAATCTGGACCAGGGGTGGACAGACAGATACAGTAGGCGTAGGCCAAAGTCCATCTTGCTTGTGTTTGTTTGGTTAAATGGATCAGTAGCTCAGTATACTGATGTGGAGAGAAAACGTCTGTGTCTTTTCTCTCAAGTGGGGACTTGAATCACTGACACATGGAGAACCAGACCAAGTTATATGACTACGATCTGCTGGTCATTGGTGGAGGGTCGGGAGGTCTGGCTGTTGCAAAGGTTCGCTCACATATTTACCATGAATACTAATGCTATTAAAATGATCTGCTGCCTCTCATATGTAGAAATTATACACATATATTAGAAGAATTGGAATGCATGATGTACCTTCTCAGTTCCTCTCTGCTTGGAGTCAACTTCAAAGCCTGGTGCAATATTTCCCTAACCCCTATTTTTTGGTGTAATGCGGCCGTTGAACTCTGTCAACTAGAGCAAATGCTCTGAGAGCTTTCATATTAATGGGATTTACGGTGATGCAATTGTACATGAGAGGATTTCATTCGGGTAGTTTGGATAATTAACCATCGAAACATAAAATATTCATCCCTCATCGCCGTCTCTCTCAATATCCGACTGTAAGTCGTCTCTCACTTTTATAGGAAGCCGCTGAGTTCCAAAAAAGGGTGTTGATCCTTGATATCGCGACACCATCCCCTAAATGTGCCAAGGGTGTGTATTTTTGAACTTGTTCTGCGACAGCTGCTATCCACTACATAATACTCTTTGAATGATTTTCCCCAGTCTGCCGGTTTGTGCTCTCTTGTTTCCATGTTCTCCTCAACTCCTTCTCTTCTATTCTCAACTCCAGATGCCGGGGGCTCCAGCAGCAACGCGGGGAACATTAAGAAGCTGCTGCAACAGGCCTCTCTGCTCGGGAAAGCCATTCGGGATTCTAAGAAATATGGCTGGCAGGTTGAAGAGAAGGGTGAGAGGGGAAAATAAACCTTTCTGATCATAGACATTTATTTTTAACACCCAAAACAATACGTGAAAGCCACTTTTTTTGCTGCCAGTATCCCATGTCTGGAGCGAGTTGGTGGACGCATTGCAGGAGCGGGAGAGGTCACACAGCTTGGAGCTCCGGAGGGAGATGATTGATGGCGGAGTGACTTTCCTGAATGCCCGTGGAGAGATAGTGGCTCCGCACACAGTGGAGGTAGGACTGAACACAACTTCAGTATCATATGCACAGGCTGGGAAGGCCATGATCATGTGAGCATATGTCAATCTTCTGTCTGTCCAAGGCAACGGACATCAACGGGCGGAAGAGCTGCCACACTGCAGAGACATTGGTCATCGCCACAGGAGACAAATCTCAATGTTTGGGCATACCTGGAGGGCGTGAACACTGCATCACCAGGTTGTACAATTCTCCCATAATACACTATTTTCAGTGTTGTCGTACCTTTCCAAGAACCAACTGTAAACTGTAATAGGTTTCGATTGGATATGGTGTGTGTGCACGACTGCACGTGCACGTGCACACTCTCTCACTCGCACACGCGCACACACACACACACACACACACACACACACACACACACACACACACACACACACACACACACACACACACACACACACACACCTCTGTGGGGGGCATTTGCCTAGGCTGGCATCTTTTCTCCCTCATTAAGGATAGTAAGAATAATGGGACACTGTCCCATTCTCCTTAAATGGCCAAATAAACTATCTGCCAGAACAGATGGAAACATATGGTGGTCCAGCTTTTCACCTGTTGTTAAACCGCAGCTGTTGCTTTTGTATAATTCTGCCCACGGTGCATCTCTTGTAGACTTTCAATATTGTCATTGGCACTCATAAAGTCACCCTCTCCTCCTATATGTCTTCTGTTCTCTCTCTCTCACACACACATCCCCTCTTTCTCTCTCTCGTATGCCCAGTGATGATTTATTGTCCCTACGCTACTCGCCGGCCAGAACCCTCGTAGTGGGCGGTACTGCAGAGGGTTTGGAGTGTGCTGGATTCCTGTCTGGCCTTGGTCTGGAGGTCACCGTTCTCCTCCAGTCTGCTCCTCTTCTCCCAGGCTATGACCAGAAGATGGCCCAGAAGATCCAGAACCACATGTTTGTCCATGGAGTCAATTTCATTGACCACTACTCTCTGATCAAGGTAGCGAGACAGAGAATTCATATCTATTTGGAAGGGTTGGCTGTAATTACCAGGAGCTCATCAGTCAGGTTCAGTAGCATCTCTAAAACATAGAGGATTCAGTCTGCGTTGAGGTGTTATTTTGTCGACCAAGGACCAAAAATTGCCAGCTGTCCTCTGAAAGTACTATAATTAGTTTTGCCCATTTTGTGCTATCAATCATTTGGTAAGAATAGGTGCCATTTCTGCTGAAATGACAAATGTCTCTCATTTCAGTACAAAACTCATTCAATTAATGGAGGGTGAAACTGAACATCCTTTGAGGTTCATCATTTTGTGTGTGTGTGTGTGTGTGTGTGTGTGTGTGTGTGTGTGTGTGTGTGTGTGTGTGTGTGTGTGTGTGTGTGTGTGTGTGTGTGTGTGTGTGTGTGTGTGTGTGTGTGTGTGTTTCAGGTGGAGCAACTCGAAGCTTGCAGCAACAACACAGATTTAGGTATTTATTTTGTGGTAATTTTAGCTACGCATCGTGGGAAAGGATTCAGGTATTATCAGGAAGGAATGTTTTTGTTTAGTTGATGACAGACAGTATGTCATGCTGTTGTACACACAGGTCTCTCAGATATGACACCACCGGTGCCTGGGAGACTGAGGGCGAGTCTGCTGTCCACAGAGGGTAAAACCAAACAGGAAGAATTTGATACAGTAAGTGGTTGTTATAAAAAATGTCAATCACTCTGCCCTCTGTTTGCTATGTTTGTCTGTGCAATCAGCTTTAATTCACCAAGCATACACTGTTGTCTGTGCGTGCGCATGCAGGTTCTGCTTGCTGTAGGGAGGGAGCCCTGCACCAGTGACCTTGGCCTTGAACATGTCGGGGTGAAATGCAGCCAAGAGTACGTATACAGACAGGTCCATATTACCGTGTATCGATCCCGGGTGACAGTTTGTGTGATCGTGCTTGTGTCGTTGAGACTAATTTATGGACGTACTTTTCTGATTGTGTGTTTATTTGTGTCTCTCAGCACTGGCAGGATCCTGGTGAATGAACGAGAGCAGACAAGTGTAGATCACGTTTACGCTCTTGGCTCGGTGCAGCACGGCCGACCCTCCACCACGGGTCTCTCCATGCACGCTGGGAGATTGTTGGCTCGGAGGCTTTATACAGGAGACACCACAGTGGTACTGATTAGCTAGTGGCTGACATAGCGAATATGCACATAAAGTCCTCAGTGTGAAAGGGCAACAACAGACTAAATAACATAAGCTCATGCTCCCACTTAGATCCTGGTCCCCTGGGGGACTCGGTCCATTTCGTAGAATTACCCTTGTCTGTTCTGATTAATTGAAATTGGCGGATTCTGATATAAACAAGTGATTTTTCTGGTTTTATTCTGCTAGCAGTTTTTCCTTTTTGCATTGACCTGCACCTTCTTTGAAATGTACCCTTTCTGCATGCTGTGAATGAAACCATTTCAATCAATCAATCCGTCATGCAGTGTTCCCATTATTCCTCATTGCATAGAGTGAAGCCCCTTAGCATATCGCTTTTATGGATATTACTTTACCAACACACATCCATACCCTTGTTTGTCCTACACAAGCCGCCACAGTCTCGTAAATCATGTTTTTTGGGTGGGGATGAGCGTTCGGCACAACTGCCAATCAAAGTGACTGTACTGGCTAGTAAGTCTGTGACTTGGCAAAACACATAGCCGCATAACATCTGCTTAGCGGACTGTGGCAGCTTGTGTGGGACAACCAAAGGTATGGATGCGTGTTTACTGACAGCTAATAACAGATCGATGGAACCGATATGCTTTTCTGGGCTCCGCTCTATGCTATGAGGCATTTCTGCAAAATAGACTCTAGGCCCACATGTTATCTAGTCTGGGGTTGTCCTTTAAGTTATCCCTGCAAGAGCATTTTGGTTACATTTGCGCTGTACACTCAGAGTTATTTTAACAATCAGGATTCTAGAGGGCACAAATAACCGGCCTTGTGGGGCTCCTTGGTTTACCAAGGAGCCTCACAAGGCCGTTGTTTACAGTGAAGCCATTTTAGCACCACTTTAGCAGTTTTACCACCACTTTTAGCACCACTTTAGCCGCACAACAGCTGTTGTTGAGCACAAGGTGGCTTTTGCATAGTTTAATACTTTTATACATGTTGCCACATATATTTTATGACATATGTGGCAACATGGCAGTCCCAAAAATAAAAAAAAAAGTAAAATAGTAAGCAATTTCTTAACAAGGCTTTTGGCAGAATCAAACTACCTGCTGAATCAGTATTGAAACAAAAGTGCACATCTTGTTTCATGCCTGTTGTGTGAAAAACAAAATACACAACAAATACAACATTTTGAAACTGCTGCAGTAATCTGATTTTGTACAGTCATGGGTGTACATTTTGCAATGGCCTCAAAGGCAGCTGAGCCAGTCATAATCAAGGAACGGAAGGATCCATAATTTTAAAAATATAGGTATAATATAATATTTAATATAGGTTTGTCTGTTTTATCTTGATGGCAGTGTCACTACGATGGCGTCCCCACGGTGCTCTTCACACCATTGGAATACGCTGCCAGTGGTCTGTCGGAGGAGAGAGCCAACCTAATGTTTGGGGAGGCCAACATAGAGGTATACAGTGCTGGAAAAAGTACTCCCATTTTTCCCTTAAAAGTATCAATAACTGCAATGTACAAAAATACTCATACACACGATACAGATAACTTAAGTAAATTTACTGTGTTACCTTCCATCACAGGGCATGTACAACGTACATACAGTATACAAACCAACACATATTAATCACTGGATAATGAAAGTAGAAATGAGTTCCTTACCAGAAATAACATTGTCCTTGTAGGTATATCACAGTTACTACTGGCCATTGGAATGGACCCTCCCCGGCAGGAATAAAAACTCCTGTTATGTTAAAATAATCTGCCACATCTCTGAAAATGTAAGTGTGAATGTAAGCATGTTTTGAAAGACCCAGCTATCTGCAATTTAACTACCTTGCAGACTTGTGCTGAGTGTGCTCACTGGATTCGCAATTATTGTCAATAATCACCCGTCTGCTGCCTTTTTAAGTTTTTAGCACTATAACTTTTTGGTCTGACTTGTCTGCATGACATGTCTTCGATCCTGACAGGAACGTGTGGTTGGTCTCCATGTAATGGGTCCCAGTGCTGGAGATATTGTCCAAGGTTTCGCTGCAGCTATGAAGTGTGGTCTTACCAAACAACAATTGGACTCTACAGTGGGAATCCATCCTTTAGCAGCCCAGGTAGGTGTGACAGTTTCTCAGTAAAAAAAACAAAAAAAACAGATCAGTCTGCCTGTGACCTTTTCGTTGTACGTACTTCATCTGACAATCTTTACCCTAATTTCTAAACATATGTATACTTAACTGTATCATTGACAGCTCCCTCAGTCACCCCACTACATACAGTATGTGGTATTATATTAACACTTTAGGCTGCATAAACGGAGAACTCTGTTTAATTAAGTCCCAATAAAGAGTGACGCAGTTGATCAGAGAGTGTAATCAAAAAGACAGAGATTAATTCATCCAAATCAGAGCCCCGGAGGCTACTGTATGATCTCGCCTGGATTGCAACAGTCTTGTTGTAAATCGGCAGGTCCATCATCCAAAGTCGTCCGGTCCCATTATAACTGAGCGCTAATAACTCCTGATCTAAGTCAAAAGCTATAAATTTGTTTTGACGGCCCATAGCAGCACTATCTTTAGTCGCAGTATGACCTCCCTTTGTTCCCCATCGTTGGCTCTTTGTTTTGGCTAATCTTAGCCACTCCCTTTAATGAAGCCCGGCGACGTCATGTGCGTCTGAAACTCGGTCTGGATGGTACAATTACAGACGCAATTATTTGATGGGTGCTAATGGTTCCGGGTGCTTATTGTGTTAAGTGCAAAATAAAGAAACACCGGCTATTAAGATGTAACTGTAATTTATTGCAGCAATCCCATTCTGCACAGGCCAGTGTTTTTATTTACTTTTTTATTCTTCAGCAGGCAGACTTGCCTCTGCTTCTAAATTAATTTGCATTGTTCTGTTTCCTTCTTTACGTTGGGCTATAAAATTTAAATGACTTCAGCAGAAATTTAAAGAAATGTATCTAGGGTGCTGGTACTAAAGCTTGTGATTTAGTTTTTTAGTTTTAGTTAACTCTCTATCTATAACTCTCTAACTCTCTATCTATATCTATTGACCCTCAATTTCTGGAGGTAATAACAGGGTGTAATGTCAACGGTGCTATGCAACAGGTGACGTCAGAGAAATTCAAGTCAAGCAGGCACTCGCCAGACTCAGTAACATCCATAAGTTGAATGTTGCTAGTACGGCAAATAAGGCTGGTCACAGGCTAGTGCCTTGAAGCTTTCTAAGGAGATTCTTACTCTTAATGCTGCGTGTCTGAATTATTTATATAGGTAATGTATTAATCTTTGTGTCTAGCTTTTCTTTGATTGAGTTTATATTTTATTCAGTCTTTGCAGAGATTATTATGTGATCACCATATTTCTTAAACATTAAATTGGGTTTTTGTTCAGTCGTGTAATGGTTCTAGGTGTTATATACTGTATCTCTATGTTCCAGGTGTTGACCACGTTGACCGTGACGCAGCGTGCCACTGAGGCCATGATGGTGAGGGGAAACTGCTGAGGTTAGCCTCCCACTGCTGTCAATCATTGTTGTCGAGGGCAACCGTGATTGAACGACTGCAGTGATAACCTGAAGAGGGGCTGGGCGGCGGGTTGGCGGGCGGTGGCGGGCAACCAACCATTAAGTGATGTCTTTGCCTTAAGCCTGACTGACAGGTGGGCAGAGACTGAAGCCCTGCTGCTGAAACAGTCCCTGTTTGTGAAGGACATCTCTATTTGGCCTGCTTACAATGTTGTCGTTTTTTCCCCCCTTTTTCTTTTTGGCAAAACCTTTTTAAGGTGCTACTACTAAATGCATTTTCACAGCTATCAAATTTGCCAGAGGTGTTGCTATTAAAAATGCTCTGTAAGCTTTTAGCGTGCCTGAGCTTTTAAAGTGCTGCTGAAGTGCGATAAGACTCTGGGATTTGATGCATTTACATGGAGGAACAGCTTAGTTTTACATGCCACGCTCCCACCACTGCAGCCTGAGGTACTTCAAATGGCTTAATTTCATGTAATGGACAAGATCGAGATTAAAGAATTACCCAAATTAACCTGACTTATCATTTGCACTGTTGCTTTGTTTGACGTCCACTGTACTTATTGAGACATCAAAATTACACACACACACACACACACACACACACACACACACACACACACACACACACACACACACACACACACACACACACACACACACGGCTGCTGCTCCTTTTTTATATTCTCAATGTGGTTCAGCACTACAGGGCAAAGTAACTTAGAAAGTAGTCTTAAAAACCACAGCTGAATATTAATGCGGACCGTTCAGCGAAGCGCGTCATACAGATGAGAAGAACAGACTGGAGGGAGCAGGCAAAGTTCTATTGATGCCAAACGCTTTTTCCCCTTGCCATCTCAACACTGCAGTCTGCATCTAAGTAAATGTAGCCTCGGTACCCAGGCTTTTATTTTTCCGTTCGCATTTGTCTCAAAAAACATGAAAAAGTAAATGTTCTGCTTATGTAAGATGCATGGCAGTGGAATGTGCAATCTCAATTATCTGTGTGTTGTTCTGGTGTTCAATCTTTAGAGGAAACCACTTAATTCTCTGATAATGCAGGTAGTGCTCTGTGCGAAGTGCTGATGGCTTTTGCACAATTGGATGCAGAGAGTCTACAGATTACCCTTCAGGCTACCTTCTCCCCTTCTTGAGATGCAGGGCGGTATAGCCTAAGTAAGACTGATATCCCCAATTACGAGAAGTGCACAGGACTACATTGTTCGGCTTCAGACTGCAAATGGCATTGGACCATAATTTCATCAGGTTTTAGCTGTGTATATGACTTTGTCTAGGACACCTGTATGAACTTAAGATGCAAGGTATATGGTATATTAGGTGGTCTATCCCTCATCAATGTGTCCTCTTGACATTCTGCACAAAACCAGTCAATCGACCTTTATTGCGATTTAGTCTTCTGCCACTAGGTGATGCTCCAGGTGTAGATGTAGATGCAATGATTAATTAAATCGTTCAAATCTGAGAATTCCTCTGCTCACCAACTGTTGGTGAGTAGACTGATTTCATCATATTGACGGGATTAAAAAAAAATCTGAAGGAATTATTAATATGATTAGACCCTCCTCTGTATTATAACTGTCTTCAGTGTACACTATATTCATCTTTATATGCATAAATGTGCTTGTCAGTTTTACTGTATATTACCAACCAATGTGTCATTTTAACCAGACTTATTTCTGACTAAAGTCAAAATTAACTTGAATGTAAAATGTATAATTTCTTATTTATATACTTTTCCAATGGAGAACTGTGGATAGTAAATCAGTTAGGAGATACGATTTAATTTAGTAAAGTTACTCACTAGTCACTAATGATGTACCAATGTATCAGTCCACGTATCTGTCTGGCCAATATTTGCTGTTATTGGTCAATATCGGTATCGGCAAATAAAACTGACCGATGGCAGCAGCAGATACTTAGAGATGTATGCTTATCAACATTCAGGGGTTGACACTAAGATCTCCGAGGCACTTGCCCATCGGCAAGTGCAAGTCAGGTTCTACTTGCCCTCAGGTCATGGTCACTTGCCCCCCAAAATATATTGTAAATTTTTGCATTTAATTTTACTTTCTACTTGGGTGCGTTAAACGTTTCCCTTTGCAGTCGAAGACTGTTTTGTTTAAGTCACAATCAGCTACAGTAAATATTCAACTTGTAAATCAGTGGTTTCCATAGTGACCCCAGAGAGCAAAATGAGAGTTTGGAACCAAATGGACCCGGGAGAGAGATAGGAGAGATAGCTAGAAAGCAGTGAAAGACGCAGAGCGCAATGACCACCTTCAAGACAAATATATCTTGTGTTGTGTTATAGTGCACTAAGTCACACACTTGCCCGATCGAGCAACCAGGTAGCAGTATTCACTTGCCCGACCATTTTTTTTTACTTGCCTGGGCAAGAGGGCAAGTGTTAGTGTCAAGCCCTGTAACATGTGTTGATGTGTAGTTTCCCTGGTACAATAGGAGGAAATAAAAAAAACAACAAAAGCTAAATGGATATATCGGTATTGATATCGGCTATTGGTTCAATTGTTATTTTAAACATCGGTATCAGCCAAGAATTTCCACATCAGTGCATCCCTACTACTGAACCTTACTTTACCCTTAGACCCTAATGACAGGTATTGTACTTTTTCGGCATCTGATTAGGATCTCTCTTAAGCGTCTCCCTAGGGAGCTCCTCGGTACATGTCACATTTATAGGAGACCCCGGGGCAGACCAAGGAGCAGATGGAGGGATTGCATCGTCACACTTGCCTTGAACCGTCCCCGGGATCACCCAGGAGGTTGTCGTCAATGTTACTCGAAAGACGGAAATCTGGGGCGCCCTGGTGGAGCTGTTGCCCCTGCAACCCGACTACGGATAAGTGGTCGTTGAAGATGAATGGAGGGATGGATAAAGCATGCAGGACTATTATAAAGGTAAAGGTGGCGGGCACCAAAGGTTTCTTGGCACTAAAAAAAACTGAGCACCTTGGAAGAGCAGAGTGGGCAAAACTAGCACTTGGAAAATGTTTGCACCAGGAAGAGGGGCACTTTTTGGATGGGTACATTTTTTTAAGCAAGCCAATCCAACCCTTTAACAGAGCAACTTATTAGTATTTGAGTAGCCTATTAATTTATACCTACCATACCTGACCTAGATGGTGGTGCTCTGGGGACTAGGCCAGGGGGTTTAAACAGGTGATCGGTCCATGACCCTGAAGGAATTGCAGAGCCTTCTAGATGACGCTGGTGGTCCCACCCCAGGCCATGCATTTAGTAGCCCGTAACAAAGTGAAAGTTTTTTTTTTCTTCCATCAAAGACTGTGCTAAACGTTTTCACTGTGGAAGTGTATCCATGTTGTCAGATCTGTATGGGAAGTCTGAGGTTAGGGAATTCCCCAGAAATTGACTTTGATAAGAATTTCCAGAGAAGAGAGTTAGAATCCCAAGATGGGTACCAGCTTGCCTGATGGAGTCATCCTTCTTAGGAAAAGTGGTGCCCATATAATCATGTTCATCATGTGTCTGCCCTACCATACCGTGCTGTATATCAGTTTGGACCATCTGTTGAGATGGGAAACGGTTGTATGAATGTTGGAATGGATTGCAGTGGCTCCTATTCATGCAGGCTGATTCTTTGTCAGGTTGGCGGACACACACACACACACACACACACACACACACACACACACACACACACACACACACACACACACACACACACACACACACACACACACACACACACACACACACACACACACACACACTATTGCAATCTATTGCCAGCGCCTATGTTCTTACATTTCTATGTAGGCCCACTATACAACTATCTTTAGGAACCTTGGACTCCTGTGCTGCTGATTACCAATATACCCTGCAGCTGCTAGAAGCCTTTGAAGTGTGTGTGTGTGTGTGTGTGTGTGTGTGTGTGTGTGTGTGTGTGTGTGTGTGTGTGTGTGTGTGTGTGTGTGTGTGTGTGTGTGTGTGTGTGTGTGTGTGCGTGCATGAACTTGAAGTCCACCACCAGCTACATCACATCTGAATATCCATCTGCTGAGTACAAGCAGCCAAGCAGTTCTTTGCAATTAAATTCAACGAAGCTTTATTGGCATGAGAAAACAAACGTTTACACTGCCTTCAAAATACAATACACCAATAAAAGACAGTTGAAAATGGGACAAGTAGCCTACCATGGACCCTTACGGATCCAAATTTTGGGTTCATTTTACGCTCAAGACTTAAATGATATTCAAACATCTGAATTACTTTTTATAGCCCTACACAGCTATTTTGTTTAGTCTTTAGACTGTCACAATAATAGCCACGCGTCGGTCGTAAACTTCCTGTTGATTGCGCAAACGTCATCATGGTAACACAAAAGTTTGGGGAACACAATTGGCAGGTGGTGTGACTAATTACCCACCCCTGTCGCAATGCACCTGCCAATGGACTATATGCAGCCAAACACTTCCTGGTTGTGCTGGCAGTGATGGATCCTTCCTGTCGGCAGACTCCCATTCACTGTGCATGTATTGGTTGTGATTTTGTATGAATAAAGTTCACTTCCTTAAACCACACTATTTCATTTGATAATACCATTTCCTAGTTCTTCATAGTTTGTTTTATTTGTGGTGTGCTATTGACATGATCACATGAGTTAGAAATGTCTAAAATCTTCAGTTAAAATCATGAGTACTTCATGGATTTCTCCAAGTGTTGCCATGTCCGCTTTTTATAAGCAACCTTTTTCAGTAAATCTGCTTGCAAGTAATGACAGTTTACTAGGTATATTTTTAAGGCTTGTTCCATATCTGTGATTCTGCTCAAATGAACAATGAGTCAAAGAGCCCCCATGTTCCATGCACCTGTGCACACAGATCCCCATCTGTAATTTTTTTGTGCCAAGCCAGGTTTTTATTTTTCATCTGTATAAAACAAGAATTATTTTGGAAAATATCAAATCTATCAGATCACAGTGGCACACTTTGAGCTTTCAGATCTGCTATTCTCAAGTAGCTGCCAATATATAGTCTTAGAGTATAATGCATAGTATGTAATGTACAGTAGATGTATAGCTCATGATTGACTGATTGCTTATCTCTCTCACACAATCTGGCAACACCGGAGCAAGTGCATTGTTCCAGATTGTGTGAGAGAAATAAGCAACCATGGTCTATGACATGGGGTTTCGACTGATTGTGAACCAGGGACCACCAACCTGACTTAGAATCAACACGGGGACCACCACAGTTACCCTAAATCCATTCTGTTACTTCATTCAACCTAGAGAGAAAATATCCGCACTCACATATAGTTCACGAGTTTTTTTTTTTTTTTAATTTCATTTCAGAGTTTCATAGAGAAATGAAATAAAAGAAAACTCATGAACTATATGCGAGTGCAGATATTTTCTCTTTACATTGATCTGCAAGAATCTGCACCCATCAGCCATTGAGAATACAAGTTGGACTCTGAGTAGAGTGCGCCTACTTAACGATATACAGTAGCCTAATGATAGTGTAGACATATGGCATCATTATTCCCACAGTGATGTAGGCTAATTATGATAAAATCAGGCAAACTTTCTTGAGATTCTAACACCCATTTCTGTGGATTTTCTTATCCTCAATCAGACTTTCAGTAACTGACAAGGTTGGCATGCTTACTGTACATTGCACAAAGCTTTAGTGTGCTGTTCTATGGAAGAAAAAATTGAATACCTTTCAGGACCACAAGTGGTCCATGGAACACCAATTGAAAATACCTGGACCTGGACTATGAAAACCAAATGAGCTACTATATTACTCTTTTAAGACTTTCTTTAAGGCTCTTTAAGACAAGAACTTGAGATTTGTTTTTCATCTGGGTTTGTGATCCAGGGACATGGGATCCTTTATGAAAATGTTTGAGGAGAATCACAGGTTTAAGCAACATTAGGGAACAGGCTTAAATAAAACATGCAGCTAGTAACTACCATTATTTTCAAGCAACTTTACTGAGAAGGCTTGCTTATAAAAAGTGGATATGGCAACACATGGATAAATTCATGAAAAACTCCCGGTTTTAACTGAAGATTTTAGACATTTCTTACTCATGTGAACATGTCAATAGCACACCACAAATAATACAAACTACGAAGAACTAGGAAATGGTATTATCAAATGAAATAGTGTGGTTTAAGGAAGTGAACTTTATTCATACAAATTCACAACCAATACATGCAAAGTGAATGGGAGTCTGCCGACAGGAAGGATCCCTCACTGCCAGCACAACCAGGAAGTGTTTGGCTGCATAAGGAGGATTGTGTTCCCCAAACTTTTGTGTTACCCTTATGACGTTTGCGTCAATCAACAGGAAGTTTACGAAATTCTGTCCATCGATCATTTTGGGCCCCTTGCTCGGAGAGAAGGTCGCCTGTGTGCATCTCGTGAAAAGTCGAGATATTTGACTAAGTAGACGTTTCGCGGCACAACTTTGACATGGATATGAAACTAGATGACTATATGGTTATGGCACCACACGTCTTTGGAATTATTTAATGGGTGAGTAGGCTACAGGGTGAATAATGAGAACTTTTTAAAGAGCGCGCACATTTCTTTGTAACCACAAGTCAATGAGACCGACGCATGGTTATTATTGTGACAGTCTCTAAAGACTAAACAAAATAGTTTTTCTAGCATCTACATATATAGAAAATGTAGAATAATAGTTATTTGACCAAACGTTTTGACAGCTATCTATGATAAATTGTAGACACAAACTTAAATCCTTAATTTTGCGTCTGAGAGTCAACTCGACATCAAAGGTGGTCCATGGCTAAAATGGTGGATAAATAGTGGGCCCTGGTATGAAAAAGGTTGAAAACCGCCTACAGTACAGACTTTTGCAAACAGTTGTCATTTTTTAAATTGTTGAATAGCATCAATGTTTTGCCTTTTCGGGACAAATGGTGACAAACGCAATCAGAATCACTTCTTTGGTATCGTAGATACCTATCCCTTTTTACAACCATAATGGACGCGCTCATTTCTCGGCAGGGATAGGGGTGATCTGTCTAGGCGCCGTCTTGCTCCTCCACCAGGCTGCAGCCAGGGCGGAGTGGAGCGGAATGGTACACTCCAGTATAGCGAACTGAACTGGCTCATTGACCAGCGGACGATCTCAGCAGCAGCAGCAGCGGCGGCGGTGGCGAGGAGGATCCTCGGCTCATCATCATCACTATATCACCACCACCTCCACGGACCCCCACTACCACGGCCAGATCACCACCTCCAGGAGCAAGAACAAACCCAGCCCCGAGATTCATTCATTCCGCCACAACACTTTTCCATTCCAGCCCGACATGAAACAGACTCTACTCGAACTGATGAGGATGAGCAGAATATGCCGGATGGTTTTCGCCACTTGTTTGGGATCTTTTATACTGGTCATCTTTTATTTCCAAAGTATGTTCCAACCAGGTAGGACCTTTTTTCCTGCTTCTGTTGTCTTGTTGGTGTGTGTGTGTGTGTGTGTGTGTGTGTGTGTGTGTGTGTGTGTGTGTGTGTGTGTGTGTGTGTGTGTGTGTGTGTGTGTGTCAGAGAGACACCCTGCTGTGTGCCGATTTGTTCAGCTGTACAATAATTAAACGGAAGAATAATTTATGAAACGCGTAATTCAATCTACGCGCTGCCACGATTTACGCGTAATTCGATCCGGCGTTGTGTTGCCGTAATGATGACTCTCTATAGGTCTCCGTATAGGTCACGATAAAAACGCCTGGAGGTGCAGCAATTCAACGCAGCGATCAATTAAAGGCAATCTTGTCTTTGGGTCTGATTCAACACATTCTCCAGGGAGATCATGTGCTGTGCTGCTGCTGGCTGCCTGCTTGCATGCATGTGTGTGTGTGGGTGTGATTTCATTTATGATTAATGTGCCGGTGCCTGTTCCTCTGACAAGTGGCAGGCAGAGGAGAGGATAGGAGGGAGCGGTTCTCTAGTAGTCTAGTCTAGATGCTTTTTTGTCTTGTGTGTGGATTGGAATCCGTGCCAAGCTCGATCCGTGCGCGATCGACGCTCCTCTGGCCGCTGTGTGTATAGTCGAAGCTCTGTGCGCTGGCTGAACCCGAAGCATCCTTGTCCTGCATGTAAAATACCGATGCTCTTAGTCCTTTCACATTATCGACTTAACAACAGGTATGCTGTGTCTGGTGTCTGCCTGTAGGGTGGGCGAAACATCATGGCTGAGCTGCGTCTTATCTGGAAGAAGTACAGTATAAATGCTTTGCCTTTGCGCAGCTCTGCGCGCTCCTGTTTTTGGTCCAAATGAAAATGATGGTGGAGGCAGTGTGCAGGCTATAACGCTGAAAGCTTTAAATCAAAGACGGGCCTGGACAACATCCACAAATAACTGCATGAATATGTAAATCTTGGTTGGGAGAGAAAAAAAGGAAGTACAGGCGTACTGCTGACAGATCATCATGAACGGAAGTGTCTGAGAAACAAAGCAATAGGTCGCCCAAAACCAAACCCTCAGTGCTGCATGCTTGCAGACAGCCCATTAGGGCTGTTTCAGCACAACACACATGTGCAGCTAAAACAAAAGAAAGACGTGTCTGCCCACTGAAACCACACCACACAGTAAAGCCCTCACTGAGCTGAGTGTACAAATGCAAATCAATGTACTCCAAAGAAGGATGATTTTTTGAGAGAGAGAGAGAGAGAGAGTCACAAATCTATAAACTCAGGGTTTTGCTGTGTATAAAACTTGTTCACCAGACAAGGCACTGACATTGAGCAAATCTGAGTGTGCATGGCACCAAACAGAACAGACGTGGCCTGTGTTTGTAGTGGTTGTTATTCGTGTTTCAGCTGCTATGAGGGAAGATGACGAAAAAAGATGCGTGAACGGAGATGTTGATATTTCCTACTGGTACTTTAATAGTATAGTGTAGGTATATACTTTGGATTTAAGGTCATCGTTAAGGTGAATAAGAGGCCACCCTCGGTGCTCACCGTGGCTGGGATAAGCACATTGTTTGCGTTTGTTGTTTTGTTTGCTAGAGAAAAATAGATAGGCTTAGAGATAAGATAAGTCTATAGCTCATTGTTTCCCAACAATTTTATACTTAAGTACCACCTCAGAAAATATTTGTCGCCGCAAGTACCACCGTAATTTAACTGACATTAAATTACAAGAGCGTAGACCTGCCCTTTTTGTTCCGTTCCAATAAGCCAATAATGATGCTGCTGAATTGTGTCTAATCACTAAATCAGCACAAGTTGATTTCTAATCCGTTCTCAAATCCTCTATTAACGGCTAGGTGCGCTGTCATGCACATTTCAGCCTGGCTGGAGATCCTATTCAACCAATTGCTTGGTCAGAAGAACTTCCCATAGTGATGTAAACATTTCAAACATCCACTCGGGTGTTTTTTGGCGGGGGTGACTCCTCTGAGTACCCCCCAGAGGTGGGCTCAAGTACCAACAGTGGTACTAGTACCAAATGGTTGGGAACCTGATGGTCTTGCTTATCTGTTTTGTTTGCCATTTCCTGCTGTGAATGTCTTATTTGTTTAATACCCTGTTAATGTTTATCTTTATACATCTCTTCCTAGCTTCCCTCTCAGTAGTTATAGCGACCCTGTCATACAGTGGTTTTCAACCAGTGGTCCGGGGACTACCAGTGGTCCTTGAGGGTTCCAGGTGGTCCCCTGCTAATTGATGGAAAGTTGGTTAACCAGATGGAACTCTTGAAAGCGTAAAATGAAACCAAATGGACCCACAAGGGTCAATTTGGTTTCATGTTTACACTCAAGAGTTAAGATTGTGGACAGAACCAAAAAGAAATCTTTAGTTTTGGGTGTGTGGGGTGAAAATGTCCTCAAATGGTGGTCCATAGCTCAAATGCTGGATAGTGAGCCCTGGTATCAATAAGGTTGAAAACCACTGCTGTCATACAACAACACAACATTTAGGCTTTCATTTACATTTGAGCTCTTTTCTCTCTCCTTTCTCTCTTTTCTCCGTACACTTGCTCTCACTTTCTCCGTCATACACTCTCTCTCAGACAGTCGGCCAGTCAGTCGATTAGTCCCCCCTTCCTGTCTGTCGCACAACACACCCACACACACACACACACCACTCCACCAGAAGCCCTATTGTAGCTTTCCATCAGATAAATGCCCCAGCCTTTTCGTTTCCTAGTTTCAGGGACTTCAGGCATGTTTGGCAGGCCCTGGGAACCCCATCTCGCCTCCCAGTGTAAACTCTCACCTCTCTCCCAGGGCTAGTGGGGGTCACGACCCCTTGTAAAACGGACAGTGGAGTGGGGACGGGAGGGGAGGTGGGTGGTGGCGTCACACCGTGGCCCTAAGACACACAGTCAACACACGCACGCGCCCCTATAGCAGTGCCACCAGAGGTCGAAAAAGCATGGCAGTAAAGTTATTCCACTTTCAAAAAAAACTTTTGGTCATTTTATGCTCTACTCAGTCTCATGTGAAAACCCCAGACAGTTTATGAGTTACTCCTTGTTTGATGTTCATTTTAGTGTATCCGCCTCCTTCCTATACAAACCCATTATAACTTAAAACTCCATTTTAACCATGACAGGTTATTTGAAAACAACCCATCTTTTTTCTGGTGACTGATATTGTCCTCCTAATACGTGAGAGGTCCATGTCACAATCAGCCAACATGTTTCGTCAGCGTAAAATGAAAAGAGATTTTTCTTTCATGGAAGGGAACTCTTTTACTGTATATTTAGCTTCACAAATACGTGCAAATCTACGCGCACACACAAGCACACACGCAAATGTGACCTCTTGGCCCAACACATTCGGTCATTGGTGCCAAATGAGGCTGGTCGTCTCAATGCTGTTGTTAACGTTATCCCCCTGCAGCCAAATGGTGCCGTTTGGTGACCCAGGATTTATGCCTTCTGACAGCCAGGACAGGAGAGCCAGCATGGCCTTTTCGCCACAATCCTGTCACTTCCCCTTTGGGTTTCTGCCCTGGGGTTGGGTTAGCTAGCGGCCATTGGCCTTGACGGCTCCATTCAACTTCATCAAGTAAGGGCTGGCCTTGTCTACAGGTTCATTTAGAGAGCCATATGAGAGACCGGCCTTGTCTGTACAGGTCCCTTTTAGAGCGGTATTAGAGCTGGCCTTGTCTACAAGTCCTTTTAGAGTGGTATTAGAGCTGTTTACTCTTTCGGAGTCCTATTGTGTGACTTGTGTGCGGGGTGCCCCTGAGATAGTTTGCAGTGTCTCCCATTGATTCTCTCTCTTCTGTCAATCTAAATCTCTGTTTACTTACTGTGTGTGTGTGTGTGTGTGTGTGTGTGTGTGTGTGTGTGTGTGTGTGTGTGTGTGTGTGTGTGTGTGTGTGTGTGTGTGTGTGTGTGTGTGTGTGTGTGTGTGTGTGTGTGTGTGTGTGTGTGTGTGCGTGCGCGCGCACACACACACGCAGTCAGGGTTTCACCTTTTATCCTATGCGCCCTATTCTTAAAGTAATTTGCTCACATTTTACATTTCCTACAATGCCCTCCCAGTGAGCACATTTAGATGCTTTTAGACGTCCACGAAATTGGGTAAAAATAGCCTAAAATTGATCTTTTTTAGCCGTCTAGGCTAAGATTATACATTGAATTTTATTGTATATTTATAGAAATCTAAAATAGCCTGTCTAATCAATGTCTACATATAAACTGGCTGTACTGTAGACGTAACATGAAACAAAGTCATTGTCTATAAATACTGCATATGTTGAAACAACGGCTGTCAGCTATAAATATACGTTGAAACAACTTTGCTTCAATGTCTAATCCAAGCCTAGACCACAAAAAAAAGTCAATCTTTAGACTATTTTACCCCATTTTTAGATGTCTAAAAGACAACCTTTGCTCAGGGGGCTTGTGTCTCCCAAATTGGCAACCGTGACAGCGTCGTACCTAACTGGAACCAGTTTCTCTAATATAGTGGTGGGGGTGTGCAACCCGACTACAAGAGCGGGAAGAACTCCAGGAACTGGGGATGTATGTATGGAAAAGCTTCGTCTGGAATTTCTTTGGGAACCTCTAAATTCCTCACTGTCTTTGGTCTGGGACAGTAATGCCAGTAATGTGACGGACAAAAAGGAAAGACTGCTGAGTCTTGAGGTCAATGATTTCATACTGAATCATGGTAAACGGAAGGCAAGACTATACCGCCTCCAACCCTGTGAAATTGACTAATGAATTCATGTGACGTGTGGATTTGTTAGAAAACACTTTTAGGTGTTTGTCCCAATCTCTGTTCCGGAGAATGGTCCCCTTTTATCTGTGGTTTTCAACCAGTGGTCTCAGAAGATTCCAGGCGATCCCCAGTTAAATGATGGACCACTGGTAACCAATTGGACCAAATGGTAACCTTTATAGATCTGTAACTCCGGAGAGCCTAAAATGAAACCAAATGTTTGGTTTCATTTAACTTAATTTTCAATAATTTGCCAGTTATCTCTCCTAAATTGTGGACAAAAACTTGAAAATCCTTTGGTTTTGGGTCAGGCCGGGTGACTAAACTCAACATCAAATGGTGGTCCGTGGCTTAAATGCAGAATAAATAATGGGCCCTTGTGTGAAAAATGGTTGAAACCACTGCCTTTTAAAGCATTACAGCTTTTCCCACAGAAAGTATGCGTGATTTGAAAGATTTTGAGAAGACACAAGCGTCAGAGATGAGACGAGATTATGCGTGTGTTTGTGTGTGTACTTGTCTGATCGTGTACTGACTGTACTCCACTCTTTTCCTGTTTCTACTCATTGTCCCGTGTGCCAGCTTGCTCCTCTGCCCCTCGTGTCTGCATTGTATGAGACGCGTATTCCGGACTTCCTGTTTGTGTGATCTTTAGTGGGACTGTTGTTTTCCTGTCCAGCTTGACTCCTAAACCCCCTGGATCAAACATTGTCGGCAGGGAGGCGGGGTGGAGGGAGGGGAGAGATTGGTGCCCCCCCACTAAGTTGTGCTAGTATGGTAATGGCTTCGGTGAATCCAACATACGGCTTATCTTCTGGGTCTTTTATCCATTCTGCCATGGGTTAAATAAACGCCACTGCTCCACATTCCTGGACAGTTGGTGAATGAGTCAGGCAGGACACAGGGAAATCTGCTGGCCAACTATCTCCACTTATTGGTCAGGCCAGAATCCGGGGGTGGCCCACAAGACCACCCGCTCCCCCCTGTCTAATTTCCTAAATTGGGGTAGATTTCCATCTGCTAGCACGTTTAGATTTCATTAGAAAGTACCCGGCTCTGCTACTGAAAGCGGAAACAAGCATTTTGCGAAAGCACATGTACACAGACACACACACACACAAGCCCAGTCGCGCTCACCATGCGCTCATCATTAAGTTGCAGATAGACATCGTTTCAGTTCATGGACCGGTGGAGTTAAAAAGAAACTGAGAGAGAGAGAGAAGCTGGGAACTCTGTGATTCTCCATGATGATTCGTCTGGGACCCGCTGCCTTGGGGGAGATCTTACACACACCCACGCGTCACGCATCCAACTCCTCGCTCGCTTACTGACTCAAAGTCTTTCGAAATGCAGACATGGGCGAATAGACTCGGAGCATGCTGGGAAAACCAGAATCAGCGAGTCCTCTCCATCCCACCGCCCACCACACACACACACACACACACACACACACACACACACACACACACACACACACACACACACACACACACACACACACACACACACACACACACACACACGCACACCAGTGGCGATTCTAAGCAATTTGGATCCCTAGGCAAGATTTTCCCTGTAGCCCCCCTTACCAAATGGATTTGGTAAGGGGGGCTCCAGGAAAAATCTCCTGTAAAATGGTGCCCTCAAAGGGATAAAATTATGAACTATTTTTAAACTAAAGAGCATATTATATGTGTTTTAAATGTTTAATTCTAGTTATAGAGGACAAGTATAATGTATTTATCCACATGAGGCTTATTAGCCTGGGATCCTTTTTTAAAGCATGTCTGGTGGTCGCCCCCCCCCCATGGTCGCCACCCTCCCCTCATGGCGCCCTAGACAACTGCCTAGTCTGCCTAATGGCAAAAACGCCACCAGCGCGCACACACATTCACCACAAACAGCAAAGGGCAGGGCTGCATGCATGGGTGTCTGAGCCCCAGCTCCCTGTATATTCTTCTTCAATGCCTGTCTCCTCTGCCGTTCCGTGCGACTATAACTAGCACTTTTACGGCCCTATATATCTGTCTTGTCTGATCACTTGTCCCTCTCGCTCAGAGATTGTCAGATTCTCAGTCTGTCTGCTAGTCGGCTGGCCCCCGCTTAGTCATATGAATCACGGGGAAACACGGTGACTCATGGGATTACTGCGGAGAAGGCTTGCGAACCTCATGGGTACAATTTCCAGGTGTGTGTGTGTGTGTGTGTGTGAGCGTGTGTGTGTGTGTGTGCGCGCGCGCTGTGAATATATATCTAAGTGTGATCGCTTGTTCGCTACCAGCACTATAATGTCAAGTGGCCCGTTTGAGTCAGCCACGAAAAGGGCAGGCAGGAACTATCATGCACACACAGCCTGCACACATGTCGAGGCAGTCGACATGAGGCAAAGATCTAGGGTGCCCAGATCCGAACTGTTCATTTTATTTGAGGGACAGAAGTGTTGCATGTGTGGGGCAAGTCGGATGGGGAAACGGGACAAAATGTATTTAGCAAAACATAGCATCTTGATGTCAATATTACAAATAAAAGGATAACTCGAGATTTCGATTCAAATCAGGGGCGGATCTAGGCATGGGGATGGGGGGGCAATGCCCGCCTTAATGCTCAGTCTGCCCCACCAAACAGAATGGCATGCAAAACAACCCAAAATATTTCAAATTAAAGTGCCTTTGGAAACACTACTGCCGCTACTATCTCTATGATTGTGGCACGACTAAACAAACAGCATTTCATTTGAAAACACAAAACTCTGAGTCAGACCTTCAGCTTTAAGCATGATGCGTGTTGTTGCAACTGATGTTATCATTGATGCTTTACTTGCCTAATAAAAGTCCTGTAACCGAAAATGGTATGGGTGCGGCTTCATGTCACACCCATACCATTCGCTGTGTCGTGAATACCATTTTCTCCTGCCCCCCCCCCCCCCCCAATTGGTAAATGTTACATCCGCCCCTGATTCAAATATACAGTAGCAAAAGTAGGTGATCTACAATCTCAAAACGAGATTGTAGATCACCTATTTTGATACGATAGTATGCCATGTGGCCCCTCTGGATTGAAATGTGGAAATATAGTGGCACCATGGGGGGAATACTTCTCGGTTTATTATATAAAAACAACAGAAAGCTCCAACTATTAGGGGACTACAAAGTATTAGGGCATTTTGAACACTGGTACCTGATGCCCAGTCACAATGTGGGACAGAGTCTCCTTTTGTGGGACACTTAAAATCTTGGAAATGAGGCACTGTCCCACACAAAGAGAGATCATCTGGTCACCCTACAAAGATCACCCAGACGTACGTGCAGACACACACACACACACACACACACACACACACACACACACACACACACACACACACACACACACACACACACACTGGAGGTGGCAGGTTCTGGGTGAAAGGTGCGAGAGAGGATGCACACGTCTCTATTAAACGGATGAAGGGCTGACAGATGTTCAGGGGGTACCCCCCGCCCCCCCGCCCCCCCACCATAATTACGGCTCCCCGACTCCTTCCTCTTCTGCATCGGAGGTGGCGACGTTAATGATGGAAAATGTCAGTCTAAGTGCAGCTTTCTGCTCAACATCTGCTCGCCTCGGATCATAAAACACAGTTTGATCTCACTGCTTGATCTTTCTCGCATTGGACCGATTTCCCATTTATATGCCTGTTTTTTTTCCCCACACCTCCCATTGTTAACATTAAGGCCAGTGTTTACAGTGTTGCCAACTTGGCGCATTTGTCGCTATATTTAGCTTTTTCCAGACCAAAATTAGTGAACCCCTGGCTTTGTTGCTGGTGAGTTGGGGCGAAATTGGTTGACACGCACCAGAGATAAAACATTCGCTTTTCACCATTTCCTCCTTCCTTCCATTGGTAACCAAATGGACGCTTATCTGTAACTCTTGAGAGCGTAAAATGAAATCAAATGGACCCGTAGGGGTCCATTTGGTTTCATTTTACGCTCTCAAGAGTTAAATTATATTTAAACATCTGAATTACCTAATTTTCAAGAAGAGACTGTAGAATTGCTGTTTTGACCAACATATTGCCAGTTATTTCTCCTAAATTAGTCCGAGAGACTAAACTCAACATCAAATGGTGGTCTGGGGCTAAAATGCAGAATATATAGTGGGCCCTGGTATGTAAATGGTTGAAAAACACTTCTCTAGGGCATGGAAGTGCCACTAGTGCATTTTGGAGTTTTGCAATGTGAGCGTTTCACTCAAATTCTAATCCATGCTTGTGCTGCAAAGCGCACTTGTGGTGTGTGTTCACTATGATCACTATCGATCTTTATGTCTTTATCTTTAGTGGAGGTACTGTCACTTTGTAAGTCGCTGTCGATATGAGCATCTGCTAAATGCCTATACGGCCTAGATTGGCATTTGGTGACTTGTGCTCAAATGCATGCCTGTTGGTGTGTGTGTGTGGATGTGTTATGCATGTGTGCGTGCGTGTGCGACTGTGCAATTTAAAACCTAGTATGGTAATAAAACGAGACCATCTGTAAGATTTCCATTACTCACTCACCGACACATCTGCCCCGTCTGTCTGTTGCATTTGTGTCTGTGTGTCTGTCTGTCTGTCTGTCTGTACACTGAGGTGTGTCTGCCTATCTGTGGTATGTCTGAATATGTATGTAAGTGAATGTCTCTAGTCTATACTGTGTGTCTGTCTCTCTAATGATGTGAGCTGGTGGTGTGCTGGTGAGTGTATATTCCAGAGAGCGAGAGAGAGAGCCGTTCCCATTTGGTCATTAAGTGCCACTGCCATTGCGCGTCTACAGACACTAGGCAGCAGCCAGCGGAGAGGGGAATGGGAATGTAATACACGCTGGTGCCGCCGATAAATATTGATTTGGCCGTTGTGTTTTAGCTCCCCGAGTACTAAGTAAGCCCTGCTACCGCTAGAGAGCCGAGCGTTAACCACATTTGGGCATTATTAACAGCCAACCGGGCCCTTCGAAAAGAGGGATGGAGGGAGGGAGCGGAGCGGAGCTAAGAAGGGGCATATTTGGGCGGTGACAGAATGGTGGTCCAGTCAGTGCAGCACTCAGGGCTGACAAACACCAAAACCACTCATAATATTTACCTCTGGAGAACAAGGGGCCCGGCGGCGTGCGTGTGTGTGTGTGTGTGTACGCGGCTGTGCACCTATAGCTTTATGTACAAGTATGTTTACACATGTTTGCATTTGACAATGCATGTGCATACATTAGACGTGACATAATTCCCTCCTCTTGAGGGCGATGTGGTGTTTGCGTTAGGACAGGAGGCGAGGAGGACCGAGTGTGTGTTGGCGTGTCCGTGTTTACACTTATCATTAGAGCGGCATGTACATAATCATTATGTTTTATTTAGTCCTTACCGTGACCGTCGTCTTAGCTCTGTGTTTGCCGGCGGATCACCGCACGGCCGGCAGGAGCAAGGTTAAGTGTGTGTGTGTGTGTGTGTGTGTCAGCGTGTGTGTGTGTCAGCGTGTGTATATGTTGTGGAGTTGAGTGATTTAAGTAGTTGTTTCGATCTCCCCTCGTTTCTCTACCACTTGGACCTTGGAGTGGGCACAGTGCACATTGATTCCGTAATGAGAGAATGGGGAACTGTAGACCCCGTCAGGGGCGGATCTAGGCGTGGGCATGGGGGGGGGGGGCACCCCCCCCCTAAATGCCCAGTCTGCCCCACTAAACACGACGGCATGCAAAAGAACCCAAGATATTTCAAATTAAAGTGCTTATATTTAAAGTGATTTGAAACGCTACTACTGCTACTAACTAACTACAGCTGTGTCACCACTAAACCAACAGCATTTCATCATTGAAAACAGAAAACTCTCTGAGTCAGACCTTTAGCTTTATGCACGCTGTGTGTCTGTTGCAACTTCAACAACAACTGATGTTATCATTGATACTTTACTTGCCTAATAAAAGTCCTGTAACCAAAAATGGTATGGGTGCGGCTTCATCGCCCCGTGGCGTGAAGCGACATGGGCGATGAAGCCGCCCCATACCATTTTCTCCTGCCCCCCAATTGGGAAATGTTACATCCGCCCCTGGACCCCGTCATTTGAAAGCCAACCCAAACGCAGCAGAGCAACGCAGAATACAGAGTGGGAAGGAAGAGAGAGAGGTGCAGAAGCTGGGTGGGTGGGAGGGAGGGGGAGACAGACAGAGAGAGAGACATACACAATGGCACAGTGTGTTGACTGGCTTTACTGTGTAGGTCTGCTGCCGCTGCTAGATGCAAAGAAAGCCTTCGCCTGGCGTGTAAGAGAAGTGAATCATGGCTTTAATTAAGTGGCAGAGGAAGGGCCAAGCCACGTCTCATTAAAGTTGCTGTGAGACGAACACTTTAGGGCCACAACTACTAGTACTGCTGCTACTGGGAGGGGTAGAATCTCTCCTCTCCTCTCCTCTCCTCTCCTCTCCTCTCCTCTCCTCTCCTCTCCTCTCCTCTCCTCTCCTCTCCTCTCCTCTCCTCTCCTCTCCTCTCCTCTCCTCTCCTCTCCTCTCCTCTCCTCTCCTCAGCAGATCCTACCGAAAATCAAGCGATTATTCCCAATAGGTTGCTTATTATGTCACGTCTTGTCGCATGCTGACGGCCGACTGAGTTGATAACGTGTCCTCAGTCCCGCCCCCCGGCCACACCATGAGTGCGACGCGATGCAGTCTGTTTTAATGCACAGTCTGTTTTCAATGCAATGCTACTTACCACACTGATCAAGGATTTTTTTTTTTTGTTTTCTTATCAGTGCAATCGTGTCAGTCGGCTCCCAGACAACATGCCTGGTTGAGATGATGGGCTAACAAGCAGCCTCCTGGGAATTATCGCTTGATAACGGTCGAAGCGGTTGCTCACCTTTCTCCTCCTATTCAATTTGACTGTCATCATGACTCCTCACTCGACACTACATACCATTTTGAGTGAGTGCCCCACCTCTGTGTCTGTCCATCAACACCACATCACCTACCTACCTTCTTTCCTTCCTTCCTTCCTTCCTTCCTTCGCAGCTCAACAAAACCAAATTCATCCAAGTGTGCGACAGGACAATTTCACGCTAAACTAAAATCCCCCAATGAGCGATAATAAAATAGTTATCGTCCCATCCCAGCTGTCACTGATGCATCCAGCATCATAGCAGAGATTGGCGGACTAATTTGGCGCTCATGGTGGCATATCGGGCAGGGTTCCAGGCCAGTGGTCTGGTCACTCATTTCGTTTTTTTGCTCTCACTCTGTGACTCTGTATCTGTGGACGGTAGAGTTTCCAACTGAACTTGCAGAGAGTGACGTCCAGCCCTAGTTGATCTACCCATGTGCCCACGACATTCAGGGGCAGAATCTCAGGAGAGGCGTTTGAATGCATTGGATTGAATGGGTGCGAATGGGACGAGAAAAAAAGAAGTTGTCACGACAATTCTGTTCCAAATGAAAGTCAGCAACGGGATTTTTATCAGACGATGCGCTGGGACTAATAGTTGGATTAAATAATGAAATCTACATTTCGTCGTTTTCTGTGTCTTTGTCGTTACCGGCGGACGGGACCAGTGGTCCGGTCACTCATTTTGCTCTTTTTGGGGGTATCTTATTTCGTTTTTTTTCCTCTCACTTTGTGACTCTGTATCTGTGGATGATAGAGTTTCCAACAGAGCTTGCCAGTGTGGCAGGGTATTTTTTTCGAGTGCGTCTGCACCAGGCCTGGCCCTGGCCCTGCATGCTAGCTCCATGGCATGGCATCGTGGCAGTGGCTCGCATGGCCCAGCTGGCCCTGACCGTTCTTCTCGGTCTGAGTCTCAAAGGGCCTCTCTCATGCCACGCCAGCCGAGGGTTCAGGGCGGACATGTTGGCATAGCAGAGCAAACACAACTCTCTCTCTCTCTCTCTACGTCGCTGAGTCGGCAACAAATATTAGACATTAGGCATGCACAATCATACATGCGCTCACACTGTCTCTCTCTCTCTCTCTCTCACTCTCACTTCTTTCTTCTTTTTCTCACACACACTCTCTCTCACACCAGGGGCGGATGTAACATTTCCCAATTGGGGGGGCAAGAGAAGATGGTCATCGATGAAGCTGCACCCATACCATTTTTGGTTACAGGACATTTATTAGGAAAATAAGCATCAATAATAACATCAGTTGTTGTGGAAGTTGCAAGAGACACGCAGCATGCATAAAGCTAAAAGTCTGACTCAGAGAGTTTTCTGTTTTCAATGATGAAATGCTGTTGGTTTAGTGGTGACACAGCTGTAGTTAGTTAGTAGCAGTAGTAGTGTTTCAAATCATTTTAAATATAAGCACTTTAATTTGAAATATCTTGGGTTGTTTTGCATGTTATCGTGTTTGGTGGGGGAGACTCTGCATTTAATTGGGCATTGCCCCTCCATGCTCATGCCTAGATCCACCCCTGTCTCATACTCTCTCACTCACTCCCTCACACTCACTCACACGCACGTGCACACACAGATGCGATCCCGAGCCCCTCCCCCTCCTCCTCCTCCTCAGCAGTGTGCAATAGAAGACGTAGCGTCTGTCTATGGTGCGATGTTTGGGCGGTTCATGCCAGGACACACAGCGTTTGAGTCGAACAGTGGAGAGAGAGAGAGAGAGAGAGAGAGAGAGAGAGAGTTGGTCAGGAAAAGGTGGATAAGGATGGAGAGGTGGAGGAAGGGATGGGCGGGGTGGAGTGGAGTGGACGGCCGGGAAAGATGATGCAGCATTCTAACCCGAGACAGGCTATATACTGAAAACAATGAGTGAATGAGAATGTAGTGAAGAATGAGTGAATGAGAATGAAGAATACGGGTGGGGATGATGTGGTAAGAATATATAAGTCACAGAATCATTGGAAGTCACACGGTGAAGGATGGTTCTGGGTGGGAGATTAAGAATCGGGTTGATGGTGTGTCTTTGTTGCCCGTGGGTCTGGTCGACTCTCATTGACAGATGATGTGACTTCTCTCCTCTCCTCTCTTCTCAGGCCCCGATGTAAACTTTCCCAATTGGGTGGGCGGGGGGTGGGGAGGGCAGGCGAAGAATGTATGGGGGCGGCTTTGTCATCCGTGGCACAAAGCGATGAAGCCGACCCCATCTTCCATCTTATATTGTCTTTGTTCTGTGACCCACAAGATTTATGTCTTGTCATGGGCCTTGTGTACAGGACTGCATAATGCATAAAGCTAAAGGTCTGACTCAGAGGTTTTTTCTTTTTAAATATAAGCACTTTAATTTGAAATACCTTTTGAAATTTGGGTTGTTTGCATGCCATCATCATGGCATTGCCCACCACCCACATCCATGTCTAGATTCGTCCCTGTCTCCTCTTCTCTCCATTTTGGAGACTCAGGTGTTCTTTCCAGGCCGCCCTGAAGAACCTCAGACGTAATCTGTCTCTATATCTGCTGAAGACATCCCATCTGTCCTCACTCCTCCTCCTCCTCCCGTGTCTTTGGGGTGTGTGTGTGACTGTCTGTGTGCACACAGGAATGTTTGTGTGCTGAAAGGAGAAAGCTTTTGGTTATAGCAGGAGTTTTCAACCTTTTTGATCCCAGGGCCCACCATTTATTCTTTGAGCTACGGACCACCATTTGAGTACATTTTAGCCCCACAGACCAAATTTAGTTTTGGTCCGATTTATGTTGCTTCTGTCCATGACCATTGATCTTCTAGTTGTGTAGACTTGGGCTAATTCACATGATGAATATCCTAACTCTTGAGAGTGTAAACATGAAACCAAATGGACCCGCAAGCGTCCATTTGGTTTCATTTTTACGTTCTCAAGAGTTACATCTGGTTCACCAACTCAGCTGGGGACCACTTGGAACCCTCTCAGGGACCACTAGTGGTCCCTGGACCACCTGTTGAAAACCCCAGGGTTAGAGCATCCCTTTGGAAGAATGGGGGAGAAATCATCCACCTCAGAATTCTATGGTCTTTGTTTTCTCACTGTCATGTTCAGAATCCTCTCAAGTCTAAAATCTGAGCTAAAATGTCTGGAAAACAGATTTACAGCAGGCTCTAACAATGGAACAGCTTGTAAAACAAGCCCAAATCCAGACGAGGGAATACGGTGTCTGAAAATGTCACTCTGCAATATAGAATTAGCTAATAAGAGTGTATGTCACACCAAGATGGAGAGTTAATGGATAATATTCCGGGCGTTATGCCCCAGACCTGAAGGCTCTCTGACAGTTATATGGTTTGTGGTCATGTCCAAGAGTGGAGGAGTTCTGGACGGAGGGTTTAGACCGGGGATCCGGAAGATCTTTGTACCGCCTGGCCTGTCTGGCTAATTCACACTCTTGCATCACATAAAAAGGTGTATAAATACATTATTGGATTTTTTCCTTAACAGTTATTCCAATAGCTTTAAAAATAATAAATAATAGTAGTTTGCTACCACCAGTGTTTATCAATGTGGAACTCGTATTTTAAAGAGTCAAGTTTCCGATCGGAAGGGAACTTTTAATATCGGTGCACAGAATATCGCAGATCCATTTTTTGTTTACCCAAAGAGATATAATATAATATATTATAATACTGTTTATATTATTCTATAAATTAAGGTATGTTTGCCGACAATAGGCGCCATTGCGGTGGGTGTAACGATTGTTTTATCAATTAATTGCCGAGGGCAGGGGTTGACACTAAGGTCTCCGAGGCACTTGCCCATCGGGCAAGTGCAAGTCAGGTTCTACTTGCCCTCAGGTCATGGTCACTTGCCCCCCAAAAATATATTGTAAATTGTGCATTTAAGTTTACTTCCTACTTGGGTGCTTTGACAGAGAGGGTTCCAGGTGGTCCCCAGCTAAGTTGTTTAACCAGATGTAACTCTTGAGAACATAAAAATGAAACCAAATGGACCCTTACGGGTCCATTTGGTTCCATTTTTACACTCTCAAGACTTAAAATTCATCTTAATTAGCCCATAGTGGTCACAAACCCAGCGGCCCCAGCAAAATGATAGTTTGGAACCAAATGAACCTGGGAGAGAGATAGGTACACTCTAAAAAAAAAAAAGTTGGTTAAACTGATTATTTATAGGGTTACGCGTTCCCCTAAATATTTTCAGTTGACTCAATTAGTATTTTAAAACATTGACTGAACGACAAACTCTTTGTTGGCTATTAATTCAGCCAATAGCTTAATCATCGTTGACAGAACGAAAGACTGCTGGCTCTACATTCACTCAACTAGAATGTATTAGTCATTACAACTATTTGTTATGCAGTAATAATTGAGTGAATATTCTAATAATGATTAACTGAATTAACATTTTTATTTGTGCTAAAGTAGACATTTAAATTCAAACAATTACAAATCAACATTGGAACAGAATCCAGGCAACACCGGTCTTAAAATTGCTAACAGTATAGTAAATATAGTAAAGTACAATGTATACATTACATTATCAGTTTGGAAAAAATGTGAATATCTCAAGGACGCTTCAACCACTTGAAATAATTGGTCCTCATTACTGTTCATGATAAAATGGCACCTCCCCCCCCTTTATCTCATAGGAGGACTGGGCAGTTCAGGACCTGTGGATAGGTTATCCTATGATGTTACAGGTCCAGTTTCTGAACTGGACACAGCCTGATTATGCTAACTATAATACATCATGGGCAGTAGTAAGACCAATTATGTTAAGGTTTTTGAAATCTTAAAGTATGACGTTTTGCATCAACAGTGGCAACATGCTGTTGATAGACATTTCAATAAAACATTCAAGAACATTTTTCACCATACAACTTCAAGTAATGTACATGCATGGAATAAAGGAATGATGAGGTATTGTATACTTTGTATACTTTAAAGTTAAAAGTGTATTCCAAATGCATTATAGACAAAAGAAAAATATAACGGATCAACTGACCCTTATAAAAAAATGTTTGTGCATAAAACAGCAAGAAAAAAAAAATCATGCTTCACATAGTGAGAACAAATAGCCATCAAGTATGACCTCCTAGTGTGTGTTCTCTTTAAGAACACAGAGAAAATGGTAAATTTCCATAGAGCTACATCTTTGCAAGAGGGTTTACAGAAAATATGCCAATATCAATTAGGGTTTTTGGACACTGCGAAAGACATGCACTGTTGCAAACCTTCATAGACAATACTCAAGTTTGGCTTAATGTTCAAAGCATGCCTGGTGGTGTGCCAATGAGCAAGGCAGATAAACAAAACCTGTTTCGTTGCCAAGTGAGGTAGTCATGTTGCAGTACATCGCAAGAAGACACCACAGCTGAGGGTTTTGTCGGTTTGTCCACGTTTCTCAGCATACATTAACAACTTCTGCATTACCTCAAAGACGTTTAACCACTCCAGGGGATAAGCGATGTTGACAGCAAAGATGAAACCGAATAGAAACTCCAAGGGCAGTCGGGGGATCTGGTAGGTTGTCACAGAATTGCCCCCCATCAAGGACAACTGCAGCTCTCGACGCAGCTTGCTTCATGGAGGCCCCACAACTTGCAGGATACACGTTGGCATGGGACTTGAGGCTTCGACCACGCCGTCTGGCTATAGCTGGAGCACATTAATAAAAAGGAAATTAAAATCAATATTGACGATATTGATTGACGGATGGATGTTCTCCTTGAAATTCTGATTTACCTGCAGGTCTTGAAAAGCTCGGTCTTCTCCCACCCTTCTCTCAACTCAGTCTTCTCCCCGGTAATACTGCAGAACTTTGACACCCTCCAATGTTTGATGATCTCTGTCTGGATACAGAGGGCAAGTCAAGTCACTTGTATTTTATAGCCATTTCATACAACATGTGTAAACTCAAAGTGCTAAACCATGACAAAGTAAACAGGAACAATTTAAAACAAAAAACAGCAATGAAATGCTTCACTCCTTCAGACATAATGTGCGAATGAAGTGGGCAAGCTCATTTCACGTCTAGATTCTATAGGCTGAATCATTTTAACAGCATACACATCTACTGTATGTATACTGAAAATAGTTACTACTGAAAAATCAGAATGTCAAGCTCACAATGCCACAATGTAACACTTTAACTGTGAGGAAATCTGAACACCCAGGTTCACATGGTTAAGACATGTGTACATTATTCTCCATTTTACCTCATCTAGACTCTTTGGAGTTCTTCGTGTCTCATGAGTGGGGTGGTGAGCTACGGTACTCATCCAAGGAGGTGAACGTTCCCGGCAATTCTTTTTGAATTCTGCATATACCTGCACAACAATAAGATAAAGATGAAACAACATGCCCTTTATTTAATGTTGGGGTATAAAAAAAAAAACAGAATGCGAAAATTCGCACTGGCAACACTGCATCCACAGTCTTACTTGTTTGCTTGGTTCTTGACTAGATGTGACAGCTTGTTGGGCCGCTGGACGTACACACGAGGTTGCCCGATTGTGCATGTGAGGTTGCCACAGCCAGTAGCCGCAACTTAACTGTTGACCTGCCAAACGTGACACTGGGCCTAGAGAAAAAAAAGAATAAACGTAACTCTGCTAAGATATAAGCCAGGCAAACTAACTGGCCAGTGAGGTCAAATGGCACCTTACATTTGATCGAAGATAGGGTCCATGAAATTAGATTAACAACCATGACTTAATAAGATATGTCTAGGTTCAGAAACGGTTGCTAGTGTTAAAGGACCACTTTGCCACTTTTCAATATAATAGGTCCCCACTAATGTACATGATAAAATATCTATTTTTTCTACTCTCAGTAGAGCTGTGGGCAGTTCAGAAAGTCGTCCTCTAGTGACATTGATGAGGAAAACAAGCTATTAGAATTTGCAGGCTTTCTATTCCTGAAAATTTGCAATGCGAAAATGGAAGGCCCCGTCCTCTGGATACTAATACTATCAATATTTTTTCAAAAGAATATTCTTTTTAAAAAGTCTGAACTATGCTGTCACTGGAAGACGGATTTCAGAACTGCCCACAGTCTTCCTACTTATGAGACACAGACTAAGTAGGAAAAAAGTGGTATTTTATAATGTGCATCCGTTAATATAAACAGTGGTGTAAAATAAATACAGATAATTATTTGACAATAGACATGTGACAGATACTTACAGGGTGCAAGTAATAGTAGGCAGTGCAGGTCTGTACTGGCTCGCTACAGCGTACTGGATGTATTTCTGGGCCAGCAGAAGAAACTGCCATGGGTAGAGAGATGACAAAAAGTTAAGATGGAAGCCAGGGGCTGCACAGTCAACTTATGGGGTGATTGAGGCCCAGGAACCAGGGTTTCTCAAAGGTAGACCCTATGTGGTGCAATCAACATGAAAGTAGATATTCCTTGATCTAACAGGGGCAAACTAGGAATAAAGTGATATAAAATACAATAACAATTGGTTTTGTTTAATGGGAGATTTTTCAGATTAATAATAATAATAATAATGCATAGGTGACACGTGGGTGATACTTACATAGGCCAGGTAGTTAATGGGGACAATGTGCTGGCAGGGAACTCTTCCTAGCAGACCTGTTATGGGCTGAGATGACAGAACACAAATAAATAAAAACACAGCTAAGATGGCACAGCCAATTTATTTCAAGGTGCATTGTGAGCTTGTGTTCACTAGTTGGGTGCTGGGCAAATGTATGGTATGGTGTCAGATTTACAGACTTGTAAGGGTACAAGTCTGTAAATCTGACACCATACAAATGGAACCAAATGCATTGACATAAGAAAAATAGTGCTGCACAATACTTCAAGGAAAAGATGCTTTCCTTAATGCCAAACAACTTATTTGGACAGCGGTCCATTTTGCTCCATGTGTACACTAGGGGTGTGGAGATTAATCGATATAAATCGATACATCGGTACCCACGTGCGCGATGCGAGTGCATCGGTTCCGTCACTCTGTATCGATGCAATTGACGGATGAAATCTAGATGCGTCGCGATGCATTTGCTTGAATCGGTAAAAATCGATGTTGAGCGGGGTTTTCACGATTTATTTCGCCCTATTCTATGTTTTCTAATCTGTGTTGAACGCACCATTATTGGGAAGGAAAAGGGCTCTGCCATTCGGCACCGACAGTTACGACAACTCGGCTTACTTCCTGTACCGTCCAATCGAGACTCTTCTACATAGACATCTATTGAATAGGGACAACGTGACGAGGCCCGTCAATGTCGCAGCTCTGTCTATAGTCCCCTCCCCCCCTCCCCTCCTACACTCTGCAACAGCGGGGCAGCAGCCAGTCAGCTGTAGTAGTCTGGGATCAATACGTGCTACCGACGTGGAGACTAATACCCGCGACTATAAACCCCACGGATTAAACAAGAGAACTAGTGAACGAAGCACCATATTTAGCTTCATAAAATCTCTGTTGTGTCCGTGGTTGAGCTGTGTCGCTCAGTCCGTTGTTCACTGTAGCACCGACAGGTAATGATCCACACAGTGTTCTTCTCGTCTGATTCTCGAACGCAGTTGCAAATCTATGCAATCTGCGCGATCATTGTGTGTTGTTAAATAAATCTTCTGCACACGTTTTTAAAAGTGGTTTTCAACCCCCTTCGTTTTACAACTTTCCACTGTGCAGCTTTTCCTTGGAGCCTCATTTACTGTATATTCTGCAACACGATGGTGTTGCACACCGAGTCAGCGACAGTAAAAGTGCACATCCACAAGCTCTCAGTGACTCAGTCTCAGCGTGGTGTGGATGCAACGTGTTGTGATCTTGTAGAAGAGTGGTTTTCAACCTTTTTCATTTCAGGACCCACTATTTATTCAGCATTTGAGCCTCGGACCACCATTTGATGATATTTTAGCCCCACAGACCCAAAACTAAAGTTTTCTTTTGTTTTTGTCCACAATACCAGACTGGATTTCAGAAACAGTCCAACATACAGATCAAAATGACCATTAATCTTTTACATTTTCTAGTTGTGTAGACTTTAGGCTAATTCACATGTGAAATACTCTTGAGAGTGTAAACATGAAACCAAATGGACCTACAAGGGTAATTTTGGTTTCATTTTACACCAATAATTGCATAATGATTGATTATATTTTTATAATTGTAATAATAGGGTCTTTCAGGTTAAGCCAAGGACCCCTTAGGCTTAGCTGAGAGTGAGTGAGAACCAGGGACCCCCACATATACAGTATAGTATTATCTATGTGTTGATTAAGATACACAGACTTGTTTGACAGTAGGCCTACTCTGTCTGCAGTGATCTGTAAATGCATGTTTTATATTGGTTTATTTTCTATTTGTATGTACATAGTACTACATACATACAGTACATGATTAGTATACGCTAATCCAACAATAACACAATAACCAGCAGAGAGCAGAGCACAGCAGGCCCTTTATTTGTTTTTTTTGTTTGTTTGTTTTTTTAAGTTGGGAAGTTAGAGATACAGTAGGCCTACTAACCTACAGTAAAACAATACATTGTTTTGAATTTAAATGTATTGCATTTTGGCATTTTTTTGGAAAATTAATAAAACTTGAATATAAATCCTTTTTATTATGTTAAATTGCCACCAGATCGCATCATATGGCATTGTTCAGAATAAAATTCAATGGTAATGTTAAAGTATCGGTTAAGTATCGGTTTAAGGGGGTGTATCGTATCGTGTTGGGGTGAATCGCATCGCATCGTATCGCCAGGTAATTCCAAATAATCGCTAAAGTATCGAATCGCTGGCAGTGCATCGAGATGCGTATCGAATCGCCCTCAGTGCTGAGATTCACATCCCTAGTGTACACTGTCAGAGTGAACGATGGTTTGAACGACAGAGGTAGGATACAGGTACTTACAGATACAAGTCCAGTGAGTGCAGAATCAATGGAATGCTGGGGAAAGGCCCTGCAAACAAAAACACACGTATTGGTATTAAAGTGAAAGTTCTTAAAGTATGAAAAAAACGGCACCAGAGGTAATGAAGAATCAATCAAAGTTTACTGACTTCTCTTGCAGTAAAAAGGCACAAAACGATGTGGTACAAAAACTGTGATAAACAAAAATATAAAGTGGCAAAGTTTCACGTGGAATCGTTCAGTCTCTGTGCAAATGAATATCACTGTTTCAATGAGTGAAAACAACGCTAACGTAGTGTGTTTGTTCTTCTTTTTGCTTAGTGAGAATACACGGAGTAAACACAAGTTCTACTTCCTGTATACGCCTTCACAATAAGAGTGTGCAAAAACGTATTTTCTTTTAGAACAAAATAAGAACATTATGTGCAGAAATAATACTGTCAAGTATTCAGAACATCAAATAATAATAGTATTTCAAGTAATTGCTTCGTTTTAAGTGTAAACAGTAACTCTTCTTTCTTTTAACTGTTTTGACTGTAAATAGTGCAATTCGTTTTTAGGATGTTTTCAACAACATATCAATTTCCTTAACTTCATCTTCAAAATAAAAGAAAGCATCAAACGTTTTCTTAGTGCAGGTTAATATGAAATGAAATAAATCACAACAGGTATAACGCAGGGGTTTTCAACCTTTTTTACTCCAGGGACAACCATTTATTCAGGATTTGAGCCACGGCCCACAATTTGAGAATATTTTAGCCCCCACAAACCCCAAATCTAAAGATTTTTTTTTTTTTTTTTTTTTTTTTCACAATTCCTGGCTGGATTTGGGAAACAAAACAAGCAAAAGATACATTCCAAAATGGCTAATTCAGATGATGGATATTTTTCCTCTTGAGAGTGTAAAAATGAAACCAAATGGACCCGCAAGGGTCCATTTGGTTTCATTTTTACGTTCTCAAGAGTTACATCTGCTTAACCAACTTAGCTGGGGACCACCTGAAACCCTTTCAAGGACCACTGGTGGTCCGCGGACCACCTGTTGAAAACCACTGGTATAAGTTATTAAAGCCTTCAGGACTGGCTTTCCAAGCTAGACGTGAGCTTCACAACTGAGGGGGGCTATATTCAATTTTATAAGTCGTTTTTTTCAGCTAGCTAAGCTAAAAGTGAGCCAACAAACTAACTAACCAACAGCACCCGCATCTGGCACCAAAACTATCTCGGTGGCTAATGTGAATGCGGCTAACGCTAGTGAGCTGGCTAAGTTAGCCCACTAGTTAAAACTATGCCTAAACCTAACAATTAACCTAAACCTAAGCTCAGTAAAACTATGCCTAAACTGTGCGCCGAACCGGGAGGCGGGGGCCGGGGCGCACACCGCACAGGGAAAAACAACATTAAACTCACCGGAGTTGGGAAGCAACAGCTAGGTCAGCTAACTGGCTAGATCGCTAGCATAACATGTTGAAGAAGCAAACGCAGTGTTTCTTACCTCGTCGCAACGCTTTTTCAGACGAAAGGGACGGAGTGCTTCAGAGGGTTCTCTCGGTTTCTGCCACTGATAGAGACTACTGATATAAAATTCTAATAATGTTCTGCTTCATTTGGCTGTGTCTGTGGTGCTATTTGCTGCACACAACAATGGCTGCGTTGTTCTGCCTCCGTCTCTGTCTGACTCCGCCCACATTGTTTGAATTTGTTGAACCAACTTTCCAAAAATTCACTCAATAACTGTATGTTAGTTGAGTCAATATCAGTCATTGTGGGTGTTCACCCAACAACAATTTATCACCTGACTCAATATTTTTTTTAAATAATTGTACAAACATTTTTTAACTGGCTTTCCCAATAATAGCACCATCAAAACATTGAGCCAATGGTCTATTTCAACTTGCAATCTTCTAATTGAGTCAATGTTCTAGTCGTTGGGTTTTTTACGGTGTAGAGATAGCTAGAAAGCAGGGAAAGACACAGAGGTAGAGTGCAATGACTGCCTTCAAGACAAATTTATCTTGTGTTGTGTTATAGTGCACTATGTTGCACACTTGCCCGATTGGGCAACCAGGTAGCAGTCTTCACTTGCCCCACCATTTTTTTTACTTGCCCCGGGCAAGCGGGCAAGTGTTAGTGTCAAGCCCTGGCCGAGGGGAGCAGTCAAAGGCGGGCCTTGTGTTAAGATAAAATCTAAAAGTAGTGGCGGGGTTCAGTGTGTGCGTGCGTGTGTGTGCGTGCGTGAGTCCCCTGTGTGCAAGTATGTATTTGTGTTCCATAATGCCTTGAGTGCGTTTGGGAAGGTGATCCGTCTGCCAGTCGGTGTGTGTTTACTTGGATGGATCATTACAGTACCTGGGGTGATGGTGATTAAGCGATATTTATGAAGTACGAAGACGAGCTGACAAGAGAAAACCCAGAACAAATGGATGGTGTAGAATTGGAAGGCAGAAATGGAGAGGAGAAATGCAGGAAGGGTGTGTAAAAGACAAAACAAATCTTTCGCACCTGCCTCCTACAGCCGGCATGCCGCGCAGGTGGTGGTGGGGTAGCGTTACCATGGAGACAGCTAGGGAGGCCAGTGTGGGGGGGTGGGAGCGAGCGATGTTGTGGTTGGCTGAGGTCCAATCCAGCATGGCAGCAGCAGTCTAAAGCTGGCGTGTGACTTCTCCTGTGTTGCAGTTTCGGGGCGTGTGATTGGTTTGGAAGTGCTCGCTCGCTGCTTGCGCTGTGCAGCAGCATCCTGCAAGATGTATCGTCCTCTTTCGCCATGTGTGCACAGAGCTGACTAATATAGCGATGAAACACATGGCTTTCATTCCGGTGCCAGGCTAGCCTGGGTTTTGCAGCCCCATTTTGATGCGCCGTTCTGCACATCTGAAGTGTCACTTTGCAAATCGGTCTGACCAGGAGCCTATCTCCAGTAGTTGGGCCATATGAAGGTTTAAAGGGAATTCCACCAATTTTCAACATTTTAATGTTATTAATATACCTTTAGAGATGTTGTGTGGACATGATAAAAGGTTCTCCCCCATTCTGCATTTCCTAGGAACAGAAGTCTGAAAAAAACATTAACAAATGGTGAAACACAACTTAATGACATCATCAAGTTGTGTTTTACCATGTTAATGATTTTTATTTTAGGACCTATTTTTTTCTGAGAGTGTACAAATGGAAGCAAATGGATCCGCTAGGATCCATTTGGTGGAATTCCCCTTTAACTTCCCCTTTAATTTGGTGGAATTCCCCTTTAACACTGTAGCTGTGGCTTCTGAAAACCACTAGTTTAGTTTTATTAGAATAACATCGAATCAGTAACAATGTTGCCACATGACGTCAGGAAAATTCAAGTCACGCAGGCTCTGGCCAGACTGATTTGCGAAGTGACATTTCAGAAGCACAGTGCGGAGCGAATGAGGCTGGATCCAGGCACCAGGCAGTGGATTTCGCGTAAATCCCACTTTTCAGAGCCACGGCCATGGCCGTCCGTCTAACTGGGAGACAACGGGGACATTTTAAAATGGCCCTCTCTTGCTTCTTTCAGTGCGAGATGGCATGCTTTCAGTTTAACGCGCACTGTACACACACACACACACACACACAACACACACACACACACACACACACACACACACACACACACACACACACACACACGGTGACAGGGCCATAATTTCCTCTGCTGTCTATTTTAAGAGGGCTCGCAGTCTTCGAAAAAGGAGAAGAAAAAGAAAACACACTATAATTTGGTGGTGCATAACTGCAGCGCTGTGAGAGCAGACAGCATTATAGGTATCTGAGTTCACTTTAGAGAGCGAGAGAGAGAAAGAGAGAGAAGCTGGACTGGACCGTGATGACGATGATGACAACACAAAGTAGTGACTCAGTGCTTCTTTTCCTCCTTTGGCGTCCCCATTTTAGGGCATAATGCTAACGTTTCCCCACTCTCCGGGGCCCCAGTCAGTCGGTGCACATTTCCAGTAATTCGTTGTGAGAAACGCTGTCTGCAAAGTACAAACTAGTCTATTATAGCTATGGTTGCTCAGTTTGGAAGCAGACATATTTGTCATGAGGTTTGCCTGTCACCACTTAGAGGCGACAACACTGATACTCTGTGCTCTGCTGGGGAGTGTGTGCATCCAAACAAACCAGCATACAGCCTATTATACAGTATACTGTGCTATGTAGCACGACCGATATGGGATGATACAATAACTGATACGATGGAGCAGGGATTTTCAACCTTTTTGATACCAGACCCCACTATTTATTCAGAATTCCAGCCACGGACCACCATTTGAGGACATTTTAGCCCCACAAACCCCAAAACTAAAGATTTATTTTGCTTTTGTCCACAATACGAGGCTGGATTTGGGAAACAAAACTGTCAAACACACAGATCAAAATGACCATTAATCTTCTACATTCTCTAGTTGTGTAGACTTGGGCTAATTCACATGATGAATATTCTAACTCTTGAGAGCGTAAACATGAATTTTACGCTCTCAAAAGGTGACACCTGGTTAACCAATCTTCCATCATTTAGCCTGGAGACCTCCTGGAATGCTCTCAGGGAACACTGGGGGTCCCCGAACCACCTGTTGAAAACCCCTGCGATTTGCAGCCGATATAGGTTTTGTTTTTAGCTGGAAAGAAATGGTGCTTTTTTAAGTTAAATTGTGCAAAGATTTTGTGCCAAAATGACTATGCAGTGGTACAGTCACACTGACAGTAGTACAGGCAAACTGCTTTCTTTATTCAAGACCTTTCTTTCTTTTTTTTAACTTGTTCAGTCAAGCTTTAGAGAGGAACAAATGGAGTAGGGTGAATTGTGACTCAGACAAACAAATACCAGTTGTCCGTCTGATTTTCGGACGCCCCCAACGGTCCGACAGACAGACATTCCGACAAAATATCCGCTTTTATCGCCCTACAGTGCAACATGACATTAGACACGCACCACATTTTTTTGTGAACTGATTTATGTAGAGTGAAATACGGTAAGAGCATGCCAAATGGCTCTCTTAACAGGTCAGTTTTTATCAAGCATAGAGGGTTTAAGTGGTGGTACTGAATTAGCAGCTAACTCATTCAATATGACAGGAGGAGGAATTTCAGGATGAATTAAAATCTCTGCGATATGGTTTAGCCACTGTTCTGGAGACCTGAGAGGATTCCAGGTGGTCCCCAGCTAAATGATGGACAGGTTTGGTTTCATTTTACGCTCTCAAGAGTTAAATTATATTTAAACATCTGAATTCCTTAATTTTCCAGAATCTACCCAATTAAAACATGTAGAAGAATTCTTATTTTCACCAACATTTTGCCAGTTAATTGTGGGCGCAAACTTGAAAATCCTTAGTTTTGGGTTTGAGAGACTAAACTCAACATCAAATAGTGATCCTTGGCTAAAATGCAAAATAAATAGCGGGCCCTGGTGTGAAAAAGGTTGAAAACCACTGTGATAAAGGCTAATAGCGATCGTCGTCCCATCCCTCTTCTCGACTTGAGCTGGCAGATCATAGGCTGGGTGTCTGTCCTCTAGTCCAGTCCATCTTGCATCCAGAGCTCATTCCAGCTGTGCCGTATGCTGTGGGTGTGGACAGGAAACACAGGATGAAACAATGTCCTGGAAAGCATTGCCATCGGCGCAGGTCACCGGCGCTGGCATTTCTCTCCTTCTTTGTGACTGCCTTAAACAGCAGTTATGTGATAAATCTGAGGCGTTGCACTTCGACATGGCTATGAGAGCAACAACTTGGCAGCATGTCGAAGTTAAAGCCACACGCGTAACCTCGTCTACTCCTCTGTCCGTTCTTCGGAGCCGGAGGAGTGGTGGCTAATTGATTAATGGACAGCGGCACATCCTGACCTTGGACGACATTTCTCTGTGAGATTGCTGCTCGCTTTGAACTCTTCTATTGACTTTTTTTTCCCTTAACGTTCTCTTAACTGAGCAGCACTTAGTAAACACAATGGACCGTAGAGATGCCGTGAGAAGAAGGGGGGACATACGAGGGCAGAATGCAAATACTAAAAGCACTTTGGCAGAGGAAGAGAAAGCGAAAAAGAAGGAGGAATCGGCTTGATCTGATTTTGGGAGGCATACAACAACAGAAAAAAGCGGTTGATTACGCCAAAATGAAAACGGAGATGAAAACGTGTGGCAGCTCAGCTCTGTGAGGAAGGATAAGGCCTTTCAACAAACTAATGAGAGAGTAAATGTACTGTACTCCTCAGTATACACTAAAGGGGTAGAGGCTATGTCATAAACAGGGTTGGGTAAGTTACTTTTTAAAAGGAATCCCCTACAGTTACAAGTTACTTTCTAAAAATTGTAATCAGTAACGTAATCCGGGTTACCCAATTTCAAAAGTAACGTAACGGATTACTTTCAGTTACTTTTGGATTACTTTAAGCAACTCTATTTATCAGTAATTACAGTAGATACAGTATACTGTAGTTTTACTACTGTCCCTTAACAGGTCCCAACATATTTTTTCCATTTTTCTCACATACTTTATACTTGTATTATATAAGCACAAAATAAACAAAAAATAAATAACCAAAAACCCACTTGATTGGCAGAAATAAAATAAATAATTGTACTTTGTAGTTATGAGGTTGGCATGCAGTCACTATAGGCATTGGTGTATTTTTCCCTCTTGTTTGTCTCACAGACACATTATCCTCAAACAATAATAATCTAACTAGTGTAGGCCTACTAGTAATAATTCTTGCTGCAATTTGCTACAATTTGTGTCAAACACAGCATGCTCTTATTTGGGTCAATGGGTAAGCAGAGTCAACATTCAAACAAGTCAAAACAGTCAACATTGTGCCTTCTAAACAAAAAGGCAAAAAAAAAAAAATACCACATGCCATTCTCAGAAACATTAGAGTATTAACAGATATGCGACATCTCCTTTCACTTTCATGGAAAGGTCTAATGGCGGCTGCTCTACATAGCCTAGACTTCTATTGAGCATCGGGACAGTTTGTCCCTATTCAGGCTGCATGAACAGCGTCCCAGCGTCCAGTTTCTGACCCCTCAATGTCGCAACTCCGACATTAGCTGGCTATTGTGTGTGTGTGTGTGTGTGTGTTTTTTTTTACTCCGTGTCGGCTCCGTGTTGTTGGAGCCTATTTAGAGAGAAGTTATTTTTATCTAAAGTTATGCTTTATCGTTTGATTGGACCTGCTTCCATGGAATACTGTAACTCTTGACTATCGAGGATTTACTGGAGCCCACTTTTTTAACGTGACAACGTGACAAACATGGAGTTTATAAGGAGGGCATCGGAGACCACAGTTAATGGATTATTGGACATCGTTTCCACTATCTAGTAAGAACACTTTTACATTTTGGTAGAAGAGATTAAAGCAGGTGACGTTGTATCAAGTTTAGAAGCGCTCCACACACGCACACGCACACGCACACACACACACACACACACACACACACACACACACACACACACACACACACACACACACACACACTACACAGTTGCTCCGTCGCTGCTGCTGCTTCTGCTCTGAGATCAGCGCATGCATGCGCTCACATCGGATCACATTTTGATTGATGGGACTTGTTAAGGGATCCGTTCATAAAAAAAAAAATGATTGAACCGGGTGTGGAGTCTGTGGACCCGGTTCCAGAAATGTAATCAGCATGTAACCCCCGTTACAATCTTGCCGTTACTGTAATCGAGATTACACGTTTTAAAATGTACCGTGAGGCGTTACCGTTACTGTTTTTTTGTAATCTGATTACGTAACGCCGTTCCTTGTAATCCGTTACTACCCAACCCTGGTCATAAACAACCGTTTAAAAGAATTCCAGTCATTATATGTAGTGTCTGTCTGTCTATCTATTGTCTAGTATGTGTCTATCGATCTCTGTCTGTGTTAGCTGTTGAATGATTAAAACTTGCAATAAGATTAATCACAGCTTAAAAATTAATCTAATCACGATTAATCACCATTCCAACGATGTCCAAAGTATGCTAGGTTTTCCTGTACATGATTTGAACATTTAAAAAGCATAAGAATCTGAAAAAACAAAACAAAAGAAAATCTTTTAAATATTTATCAAAATAGGTGTACAATCCCCCAATTAGCCCTTCACTAAGTCCCTCCCCAATCCGTCCTTGTCCAATAGGCACATTAGTAGAGGAATGCTTGACCAGGAAAGCTTGACCTGCATAGCAACAGTTGTACTTGGATTTCCATTGGACAGTGACTAAAACCCACCCCAAAGGGTGGGGTTTTGAGAAGGGCTGATTCTTGTAGATCCCTCGAGCTATACTTTATGACTCTATGTCTCACTTCATTGAGTCAGTGTGCACATGATTTAATTGTGTTAAAAACAAAATTAATTTAATCCCAATAACGTTATTTTCAATATATACACTCTCTCTATATGAGCATCCATATACTGGATATATTGCCCTCTCCACACATTACACATCCCTGGCCCCTCATTATAGAGCCGTAGATCACATGCTAATTCTGCTTCAAGCCGTGCCAGGGGAAGAAGTAGTTCTGGAACAGCTTGGTAACTCGAGTCGGGGCTGAGGTCTTTTGGGCACACGTGCCCTGCACCCCCTCCCTCCCCGTCCCCAGCTGATGAAGGCCTTTATAATTACAGCCCACGGACAAGCCAGCGCGTTCGCACTTCAAAGCAAGCGCATCCGCGGCCGAGGAGGAGAGTGGCCGCAGCATTATCCCGAGCTTATCATTGCCTCCAATCAATCTGTCGTCGTTTGGACTTCTTTCCGCCGCCTAACCTGCACTTATGGTAGAAGGAGAGAGAGATGGAGGGAGACCGCTCATAAATACACACAGCAATCGCTGGTGAACTCACTCATCATACAGTACATACGTGTACTCCCCTGTGTGCCCTTGTACAGCACATGTGTTGATCCTCAGCTAGCATGGGATAGGTTTGTGCTTCGTGGTAGATGGACCGGTGAATTTATTGTAGCACCTTCATCCTAAACCAGCTCAGCGGCCTTGTGGTGGTTAGAGTGTCCGCCCTGAATCCTTCCTCAAGTCTGGAAGGCCGGGGGTTGGATCCCCGGTGGGTTATACCAGTGGTTTTCAACCTTTTTCATACCAGGGCCCACTATTTGTTCATTTGACATGATATTTTAGCCCCACAGACCCAAAAACCAAACGGACCCGCAAGGGTTTCATTTTTGGTTTCATTTTTCCACTGTCATCAGTGTAGTGTATGAATGTATGTGATCGAAAGTAGCCAATCTACAAGCTTGTGAGCTTGTAGATTGGCTACTTTCGATCAGCTATTTGAATTCAGGCCTGAGTTGTTCTTGTACTGATGTTTCAGTTCAAGAACCAATCAGGCTACCTCCTGGTTTGGCCAGCAGTGCTGTTATAGATAAATAAATATCGATGACCGAGTTTTATTCAGTCAGCTGCTGCTCCATCCAGTTTTCTTCTCTGAGATAAGCATTACTGGCAGGCCAACGCTGCAATCAATTGCACTCCCCTAGATGTGTGATTGATTCATTGAAATGATCCCCCACACAAGGCACACACATGTACGCACCTACACATGCACACACACACACACACACACACACACACACACACACACACACACACACACACACACACACACACACACACACACACACACACACACACACACACACACACACACAATTTTATTTTATACTTCAGCAGCTTCAAATACAATCACCATAAAACACTGATGGAGCTGACTCAGGCTGTTAATTCATCTCACCCTCCTTTCAAGTGCCTGTATGTGTGTGTGCGCGCGTATGTGTGTGTGTGCATGTGCTGAACCGATGTCAGTATTTAATCTGCAGCTGGCTGTGGTCAATTATGTCTATAAGCATCTCCGTCTTCCAGTATTAGCCAGTGGCACTACTAGAGCTGTTCGGGTTTGCGTTACGACTTTTTGATGGCATACTATTCGTGCTCGCTGCAAGCATATTATGCAGAAATAAGTCTGCATCAAACAGACTTATTGAACTTGTGCTGCCAGATCTCGAGACAGGGATGAGATATAGGGGTCCAATGGGTGTTCTTTAATGAGTTAAATGATCACTGAAAGATTTGTGAACTGTTGTGATGTAAGAAGATTAGCCAATGGAATACAACCACCCTAAGGACTACGTTCTGTACTATCTGGACCTGCCTATGTAAACAGAGCTGCTACATTTAAACAGATGTGAAACCTGATTTTTCGGATTTAAATACTGGATTGCAATTGGCTTAAAAGAGTGGAAAATAGGACCACAACCCACGGGTCTTCAAAATACCCGGATGATTCAAATTAGATGCAAATGAGCCGCCACCGGCTCAGAGTGTTAGAATGCGTCATCATGCAAATTCACAGCAGAGCTAGCGATTAATGATTGTAACTGTTGCAGTGGGCGAATCAGCCAGCAACCCACTCCATTTCATGGTAAATTCCTTACATTTGTCCTGAAGAGGCAAAATAATTGACGCTGTTTGTTTAAAAAGAAATAGAGAAATAAATGTATATGCCCTGTTACGGGCATAACATGTATAATGCAATGTGACATAACCGTTTCCAAAACTCTTTACCCCGCTCCAACTGTATAGATTAGATTTCCCCATTTCTCAGCTGTTTTTGTTGTATTGTATTTGTGACACTTGCTTTGGCAAAGGTAAATGTTTGTTTTTCTCATGCCAATGAAGCTCCTTCTTTTTGAATTGGAAAAATTGAATTGAATTGACAACGGTACTGTTAGTTTGCACAGAGTCTGGTGGTCAGTTCAGGCCAGAGAACACTGACTGTGAACAGTAGGGATTGTCATCCCTACTGTTCTGGCTGCCTCTGCTTGTTTATCATCCCCTCTCCCTCATGTGCAACTTTAGATCTCTCTCCCTCTCTTCTCTCTCCTTTATACACACACATGCACTCTCTTTCTCTCCGTGGGCGGATGTAACATTTCCCACAAAATGGCATGGGGGCGGCTTCATCAATGAAGTTGCACCCATACCATTTTAACATCAGTTGTTGTTGAAGTTGCAACAGACACGCAGCATGCATAAAGCTAAAGGTCTGACTCGGAGAGTTTTCTGTTTTCAATGATGAAATGCTGTTGGTTTAGTGGTGACACAGCTGTAGTTAGTAGCAGTAGTAGTGGTTCAAATCATTTTAAATATATGCACTTTAATTTGAAATATCTTATCATATCTCAGGGCCCCCCCTGCCCATACCTAGATCCGCCCCTGTTTCTCTCTCTTTCTGGGTTCCTCACTCCCTTCATGCTCTCTCTCTCTTCTCCACCACTCTCTATATTTAGCGCCCGCGAGGCCAAACCCGTGGCTCCAGAGGGGGTTGATCTGGCTTCCTCACCAGCTCATATAGGAGCCCCATAGCACTCTGGGATTCGGCTTTACCACAAACCCTTAAATTGCGCGAACCGCACCCACGGGGGGAAAGAGAGAGCGAGCGACTCTCGCTTCAGAGGCGGCACAAAAGATTAAAAAAAAAGTGCCGTGGATGGAAGAAAGAAAACGTCCGGAAACCGCTATAAAGGCGAGAAAGAACGGGAGACAAAACATAACGTCGGGAGAAGGACTGAGTTGAGAAAGGAAAACGCCCCTCCCTCATTAGCTGTGAGCGGAGATCTCATTACCAGGCCCTCCGTCGAACGGAGGGAACAATCTTTGACAGACACACAGACCACAAAGGAAAGGTTATTTATAAAAGGTATTTGATGGAGTTGCAAAGGAGTAAGCGCCGCTGCAGCACTACACTGCCAGGACTGGAAATCGACGCTTCAAAACTCTGGCCTCCACCCGCCCCCAACACCTGACATTAACAGAATAAGAGCCGATAGACGTGAAGATCCTTACCATAAATCATTTTTTTTCTTTAATCAATTGATTAATCAATTGATTAACCCACTTTAATCGACTTTCGTGGTCGATACTAACAAAGTCGAAATAGCAATTCATCTTACGCTGGAAACGTTTTTGCCTATATAACGTCCCAAATGCAGCAGTGTGCGCGTGGTATTTACGTTGTAGGTCCATATAGTATGTAAGCACAATGTGACGGTGGCCAGTTGATGTTGATTTCACTACATTATGATCAATTTGGCATTTCTATCATCCAAGACATGGAAGAAAATGTACAGAATATGATTGCTGTTTGTGACTTCTTTTTGTTTGTTTTGAGATCAATCAAACAATTAATAAATGCATATATCGATGGCACCCCCGATTAAAAGGGGGGCAGGGCTGGCTAGGGCACAGGTTACAGTGACATTGGGCTTGGCAGGAGAGGCAAAAATCTATTTTATAGCTTTGTACTGCCCCTTGTGCGTGCGTGCGCACACACACACACACACACACTGCCGCTGTCAGAATGTCATCACTTATTTTACAGGCCTTTGTTCTTTCCCCGTGCCTCCGGCATCCTTGTTCCTCTGAGTCCTCTCACCCTTCCACTTTTCTTTTGCTCTTTCTCTCTCCCTCTCTCTCTCTCCCACCCCCAAACACACACACACACCCGTTGAAATACTAACTGTACTACTGTACCGCATACGGTGACGTCGTTCGAGGCGTTGTGTCAACAGCCCTGTTAACACGGCTGTGCGTTTGCTCTGGTAGCACGCACAGGCTTTCTCCACAAAGAACGCTTGGTAAGCAGAAGCACAGAAAGCACTCCTTAACACAGGCGCGCACACACACACACACACACACACACACACACACACACACACACACACACACACACACACACACACACACACACACACACACACTGTACAAGTTGCACTTCATGTGCACTTCACACAGAAGCAGTATACTCCCACCGATACAGGTTGTCTATAGGGTTATGCAATGTACCGCCATGTAATGTGAGCCCCATTTATTTCACATCCTGATGGGATTTTGTTCCCATATTACAGTACACTGATCTCCATTAACATTCTCCGCTGACACCCGGTCCGCTTGCATGTCTCCCTGCCAGCTATGGTTATGCATAGGGATGTCCCGATACTGTATTGGTATCAGATAAAAGCGTTGGTGTTCAGTGTCGGTATCGCCTAACGCAGAAATTGCGGTATCAGGATCAGATCGGAAATGGCGCCAGAACCGTTATTAAGCCATTATTCCCAGTAGGTTGCTTATCAAGCCGATCTTCTCGGCTTACTGCATGTAGTCTGGGGAACCGACTGGCACGATTGGCATTGATAAGACGGAGACCCAGAAGTCCTTGGTCAGCGTGGCCGCCTTGTTTTAAGGCCTGTGTTCGCTGTTATTTTGAAAGGTTAGGGTTAGAGGAGGCTAGTTGTTTTAGTTAGTAGATATTGACCCAAACCACTGGAATAAAGTCGCCTATTTCTACCATATAATATACTATATACTAACGTGTTGCTTGAGTTTAAATCGAGTAGTGCACTGTTTGGATGCCAGAATGGGATTAAAAACAGACTATTTCTGACAGTAATCAAGGCACCTGTGTTTGTGGAGGATGATTCAGGAATAGGATAAAAACAAAAACGGCTTCATTTCTACTGGCTTTTATTAATGTGAGCCTCATGACGTCATCACGCGGAATGTTTTCGGTTACATTTTTATGGAGTTTTGATATAAGAATACACAAAAGTGAGCATTGGTATGGCCATATAATGACCACAGATGTGGTCTGAAAGTGTGAAACACGTCATTTTTCAATTCACTGCTCCCTTTAACCATCCAATTCTGAATTGTACCTTAAGACTCCGCCATGGTTTTGGGAAGGAATACTTATACAACCCACTCATTCCATCACTGCCAGCCGAAAGTCTGTGATTTTCGTCTCATTGTCGTGATGTCAAGGCATTCTAGAGTAGGGGTTTTCAACAGGTGGTCCGGAGACCACCAGTGGTCCTTAAGATGGTTCCAGGTGGTCCCCAGCTAAGTTGTTTAACCAGATGTAACTCTTGAGAGGGTAAAAAGGAACCAAATGGACCCGCAAGGGTCGATTTGGTTTCATTTTTACGCTCTCAAGAGTTAAAATATTCATAATTATATTGATCTGTTTTGTTTCCCCAAACCCAGCCTGGTATTGTGGACAAAAGCAAAATAAATCTTTAGTTTGGGGGTCTGTGGTGCTCAAATGGTGGTCCGTGGCACAAATGTTGAATAAATAGTGGGCCCTGGTGTCAAAAAGGTTGAAAACCACTGTTCTAGAGGAAGGTGCAGCACTGACATTCAGCACAGCTTAGCCGCAGTGGCCCAGTGGTGCTGTTTGTTTGTGACCTATAGTGGTGATGGTGGTGGTGGTGGGACCGGTGCATGGGCAGATGGCCTCTCTGAATTACGATAAGCCCCCCAGAGCACCATGGGGTCGCAGGGGCGGATCTAGGCATGGGCGTGTGTGTGTGTGTGTGTGGGGGGGGGGGGGGGAGTGCCCCACCAAACATGATGGCAAACAAAGAAATTAAAGTGCTTATATTTAAAATGATTTGAACACTACTACTGCTGCTGACTAACTGCAGCTGTGTCACCACTAAACCAACAGCATTTCATCATTGAAAGCAGCAAAACTCTCCGAGTCAGACCTTTAGCTTTATGCATGCTGCGTGTCTGTTGCAACTTCAACAAGAGCTGATTTTATTATTGATGCTTTACTTGCCTGATAAAAGTCCTGTAACTGAAAATGGTATGGGTGCGACTTCATCGTCCGTGTCGCTTCGCGCCACGGGCGATGAAGCCGCCCCATACCATTTTCTCTTGCCTCTCCAACCTGTTCTCTTGCCCCCCTAAATGGGACATGTTACATCCGCCCCTGTGGGGTCGGTCTCTCCACCCGCGGGGACATGCCATTTTATAATGGCATGCCATTCACTGACTTGTGTGTGTTACCACTACGTGTGTATGTGCGAGCTTAGACACCCCCCCCCCTCCCCTGTCTCCCAGTCCCGCCTGCTTATCTGCGATTACCCGCAATCTGTTACGGTGGGTGTGTGTATCCCTAGTCAAAACGCTCCTCCGAACTAAACCAGCGTGATTATATTTAATTACGCACTAATCAATGAGCCTAATGAGGCCCATTAGGAGTGAATAGGAGAGTGATGGAGCATTAGGTCAGGCGCTGCAGCTACAGCTAAGGACAGATTCGCAGAGAGAGAGAAAGGCCAGGGCGGCCTTGGGGTGTCTGTTGGCAGTCGGCCCTGCTCAGGGGCGGATCTAGGCATGGGCATGGGGGGGAGCAATGCCCCACCAAACACGATGGCATGCAAGATGTAGAGTTTAGATATATAGATATGCCTATATTTGAAATTATTTGAAACACTACTACTGACTAACTACAATTGTCGTACCACTAAACCAACAACATTTCATCATTGAAAACAGAAAGCTCTCTGAGTCAGACCTTTAGCTTTATGCATGCTGCGTGTCTGTTGAAACTTGAACAACAACTGATGTTTTTATCGATGCTTATATACTTGCCTAATATAAGTCCTGTAACCGAAAATGGTATGGGTGCAACTTCATCGCCCGTGGCGCGAATCGACACGGGAGAGGAAGCCGCCCGCACACCATGTCCTCCTGCCCCCCCAATTGGGAAATGTTACATCCTCCACCCTGGCCCTGCTAGCAGAAGCGATTCCAGGCCCAAAGGAAAAAGCTTGGCTAGGCTGTGTCTGCATGTAAGACGAATGGTCCGCTCACACTTTTAGATGAAGTGCTAGAAGAGAAATTGTACATGCTGATTATTGAGTTAAAAAAAACAACCAGTGGTCCCATTAGAAGAATGCCGATATGTGTGATGTATAGCGTAAGTATGCATGCGTGTGACATCATAAACAAAACCACTTTCTGCCCTTGGCCCTAGATCACATTAGAAAAGAATCTGACCATTCAAAAGCATCCATTCAGAAAATCAGCATGGCTATTAAACACACACACACACACACACACACACACACACACACACACACACACACACACACACACACACACACACACACACACACACACACACACACACACACACACACACACACATCACACACACATTTTAACAGCAATACGATACGCATCACAATACATGGTTGCCGAAACAATACATGAACAATATTGGTTCATAAAGGCGACATGATCCGATTCGATGTTTTAAAATTGATACAGTAACTATTTAGCAAGTACTTTAAATATGTGTGAAGCACATAGATAGGGTCATTTTTTAAAGTGAAAAATGTATTATGGATGTAAATAAAGTAAAAAGAGTTATCTGGCATATAGATGGACATTGTATTTCAACACATAATGTGTTTTTGTCCTTAAAATTGCTAAATACAATGTACAAATACTTAATATTCAATACCGATTTTTAACATTGCAAATCGATATGATAGAAAGTCAGACGATGCGATAAGATATTCTGTTTTAAAACAGAACAATCCACTTTGATCCTTGGAATTGAAATCGATATTAAAGTCGATATTTCAATATCATTACTATATCGTTACACCCCTACTGGGGAGGCTAGAAACACCAAAGTTCTTGAAAAAACGTTCCAACTCATGGTGCAGTCCTTATATAGCCCTTAAAAGTGTTTATTTCGCCCCTCGATTTGCCACTCACTTAATGCATGACCCTGCACTCCATTGCCAGGCTTCATATTCCCTCAGTGATACACTGCGCACAACAAAAAACAATATATGTCACTGGTTATATAAAAGTGTAAATAATGATATCTAGAGAGCACTAGCTGCAGCAGAGAGAGAGAAAGAGAGAGCGCTCCTGTTGTTAACTTGGGGCTTTGTTGAGGTTTTTCACAGGCAAGGGAAGAGCTTGCTTGTTTGCCGCTATTGCCTTGAGGACCCGCAGGCACCGCATGGACGGCTTCAGTCATCAAGATGCCTGTTGTTTGCCACCAGAACAGAAAGGAGCCAATTAAATCAGCTAACTGCCCCGAAAAAAACAACAACTCACAAAACCTCAGCATCTGTTACACCTACGCTTCAAAATCTCCCTCTCTCTCTCTCTCTCTCTCTCTCTCTCTCTCTCTCTCTCTCTCCGTCTCTCTCTGTCGCCTCAACCCTTTCTCTGACTTTCTCTTTCTCTTCCACCGTCTGTCCCTGTCACTGCGCCTCCCCCTCCCCTTCCCTTCCCTCCCTCCCGCCCGGCGTTTCCTTATGTATTCAGCTGTCCGTAGCAGCCATACAGACCTCTATCTCCAGTAGACTCCGTTTCCGTCCCTGCTGTGGGAAGAGGCTTTGAGCGGCTCCCAGCTGACTACAGCACAGCCTTCAGATAGGACTTTAATCATCCTGCTCCGTGGGGACCTGGCTTAAGTGTGTGTGTGTGCTGTGTGTGTGTGTGTGTGTGTGTGTGTGTGTGTGCATGCTCGCTCATGTGCATGCAGATGTGGTTGGCTTGAGCTCAGGGGCAGATCTAGGCATGGGCATGGGGGGGGGGGGGGGGGGCAATGCTCCCCTAAATGCCCAGACTGCCCCACCGAACACGATCCCATGCAAAACAACCCAAGATACTTCCAATTAAAGTGCTTATAATTAAAATTATTTGAACCACTAGTACTACTGTGTCACCACTAAACCAACAGCATTTCATTTGATGTTATTATTGATGCTTTACTTGCCTAATAAAAGACTAACCGAAAATGGTAAGGGTGCGGCTTCGCCCCCATACCATTTTCTCATGCCCCCCCCCCCCCCCCACACACACACACACACACACACACACAATTGGGAAATGTTACATCCGCCCCTGCTTGAGCGTGTGCCTGCCTGTGCAGTGTCTATTCACGTATTTGTGTGTGTATGCGTGTGTGCGCGCGTGCGTGCGTGTGTGTGTGTGTGTGTGTGTGTGTGTGTGTGGTGTATTCATTGCTCTTTAAAAAAATCTCCTGCCTTCCCCTGGATGTTTTACAGAAGTGTGCAGCTTTGCCTTAATCCCTGCCAGACCTCTGCCGGCATCTCCACATCAGAGCGCGCTCCGTTCGTCCGCTAATAGTGAAACCTCCGGAGACTTAAATCCACGGCAACGCAAAAAAAATTAAGACCTTTTTATTAAGGCGGAGCTCCTGCTGAACCAGTAATAATGTAACAGCGTTGCATCGCTGCGTGGGGGAAGGCAAAAACACACACCGCGTGTGGTGCGTCGCCATCACAGCGGGTGGGGCGCGGTCAAATACTAGTCTGGGAGATCTGATCTCAGCTTCCGTTTTTAATCTCACCTCCAGACAGCACAGGAAACAAGAGAGAGAATGGGGATAGGGCTATAGAGCAGTTTCAACCTTTTTGATACCAGGGCCCACTATTTATTCAGAATTTGAGCCACGGACAACTACTTAATGAGCCCCTGCACAGACCCCAAAACTAAAGATTTATTTTGCTTTTGTCCACAATTCCAGGCTGGATTTCATCAGAAACAAAACCGTCAAACATACAGATCAAAAACATTAATCTTCTACATTCTCTAGTTTTGTCGACTTGGGCTGGTTCAGATAATGAATATTTGAACTCTTGAGAGTGTAAAGATGAAACCAAATGGAGCTGCAAGGGTCCATTTGGTTTCATGTTTACGCTTGCAAAGAGTTACATCTGGTTAACCAACTTTCCATCATTTAGCCTAAGGAACACCTGGAACCCTTTCAAGGGCCACTGGTGGTCTCCGGGCCACCGGTTAAAAACCACTGCAATAGAGGGGTTGAAAGAGAGTGGGGGAGAGGGTCTAAAACGATATGAACCCAAATAAAACCCAAGGTGCATGGATGCATAGAAGGGTATAGCGTCTGATTTATACTCTGCTGTAACTCGTGGGGTCGCACGGCTCACCGAAAATAGCTCATTTATACACGCTGCAGACGCTGGTGCACAACCTGCTGTAATAAATCACCCTGGAACAGTGGGGTGGGGTCATTTGAGGGTGCAGTTAGTGAGTTCCACAACATGTCCCCTCTGCCCCGGTGACCCCTGAACCCGGTCTGATCCCGAGGGTGAGCCCAGACGCGTGTCACTTCAAGTTCCCCCTCAAACCGCTTCATTAATCCTCCCACTCTCTGTGCAATTAGTCTACAGCAGCGTGTAACACAGGCAGCAGAGACGGTGGGTTTCCTAAAGTGGGGTCCGAGGAATCCTTGTGGGGTCTGCAGCTGCTAAATGAGAACTAGAACTGCACTCGGATGGTCGTGTTTTAACAGTGGGCGATACGTAAGCAGCAATGTTTTTGGAAGTCCATTATTTGTCTACTATGGGACCCGACGGATCTGGTGATATCAGGCGAACGGGCGATGTTTGAAAAGATAAATCTAATCTTAATTTACGGGCGATTTAGGATATAGCCAATGAAATTCAAGCAACAATCGCCGTGGTGTCGCACTGTTAAAATGTACTGTAATGTACAGGTAGGCTACGGCCTACTTGTATTCGAGCAGAGGACAAGGACACCTCTAGGAAATAATACTCAGGTCAATGCTTATAGAAAAAATAGAAGTGATCTTGTAAAAGCTCCCAAAAATGTTTTTATTACCAGAGCGGAATGTTATGTTTCTTTGACCGTTCCGGTAATAAAGTTTTTTAGGAGCTTTCATAACATGGTGTCCAGGCCCTTTTTCTTTTTTGCTACAGTTATTTTCTTATGTCGAGTTTTTCTGGGTGTGTGTGCACACCCTCTGAGCACTTTAATACTTATAACGATATCTTAATTACATCACCATTACATCATCAATAAAAAAAACAGCCAGTCTGGAAACATACTCTTGCTCGCTCTGCTAGCGCACATAATTAGGAAGCAAAAAAAGGGAAATGGACCAAATGGACACTTATGGTTATTTATCTCAGAAGTCCCAGAGATGGTAATGCCATTCAACGAGGGACTGTATTTCTATATTGCAATACTGACAATTTTAATTGACAAAACATTGTTCTTTTTCACCAGTGTAAATAAAATAAAAAATAATGTCCGCAGAGAGAGCTTTTAAGTCTTTGTGTGTGTGTGTGTGTGTGTGTGTGTGTGTGCGTCTAAAGTTGCACATGAGGGAGAGGGGATGATAAACAAGCAGAGGCAGCCAGAACAGTAGGGATGACAATCCCTACTGTTCACAGTCAGTGTTCTCTGGCCTGAACTGACCACCAGACTCTGTGCAAACTAACAGTACCGTTGTCAATTCAATTCAAAGGAGCCTTATTGGCATGAAAACACAAACGCTTACCTTGCCAAAGCAAGTGTCAGAAATACAATACAATAAAAACAGTTGAAAATGGGGAAAAGTATACAGTTGGAGTGTGTGTGTGCCTTTTGTGTTCTTGCCAGTATACTGCGCTGAAAAAGCCTTGCCCTCGTACGATATATATATATATGGCAGAACTATATATATTTTTCTTTCCACAACAGACAGCAAAATTCAGACCGCTGGACCATAGTACGGTACCATTTTTACACTCCGAACGAAGCTGACGTTCGACTAACACATCGCTTTTTGCTGCGCTGTCAGAAGTAGAGTGTAGCTATTGTTTCCCCTGCCTGCACAGCACGAAGGTCATTGACAAAACCATCAAACACCCCTGCAATCATCCAGCCAGGAGGACCACACACACACACACACACACACACACACACACACACACACACACACACACACACACACATACACACACAGAACACCACACAATGCATACTCCAACTTTTGCTCACTCCAAGGACACTCCAGCTGTTTTTTAAATAAACGTATTGTTTGAGGTGTGCATGTGCCTGTGTGTGTGTGCGTGTGCACGTGCGCGTGCATCAGCGTCATATGAAGCCAGAGGTCTTGCATTCATATTGTCGTGTCCATGTGATCCAAAACAAAACTGTTGGCTGTAGCTCTTTTACAACACACGCCGTAGCTATTTCAATCATTCGAATGCTCTCATATCATGTTAACAATAACGCAAAGTATGTGTTAGTGACATTTTTAAAAGTTTTATGCTTTAAGACAGATGGCACACCAGATTGCATGCCAGATTGAGCCTCCATCTATATTGCAGTTTGCAGTTTTGGTTCTCAGTAAGACAAAAGAACCAAAACAAAAACTTTAATTTAAGCGAGTTAACCCATTTTTATCATGAACTTCTTTTTGTTGTTCCAAGCATTAGGTTATACTTTAGCTATTGAAAAACATCAGATCTATAAGCTCATTGCACGCCACTGAGCTTGTAGATCTTTTTTTTCTTTAAATCATGAAAATGTGGCACAAATCTTTGAATATTCTGTCCCAGCGGACTTTATTTAAATCAAATATTTTACTTCCGGGTGATCCCTGGACCCATGTTCAGATGGCCGCCGGCAGGCAAATACAGATGATTTTGGGTGGTCCTTGACACAAAATATTGAGGACAACTGCTGTAGAAACATTTTTTTTGGAATGCAGAATACGTTCTAAGGTCTAAACGGGTTCGGTGGTTGACCTCTATCAACTCCCCAATCCCTTAATGACCCACTGAAAAGACTTAACAGAAACATCATCAGGAGGCAACGTCTCCACCCTGTTTTGTCTCTGAACTCACTGCTTCAACCTCTGATTGCACGCAATAACATGTGCCCAGAAAGACACTGTTGATCTATGCCCCCCCATCTCTATCTTTCTCTCTCAAAATTTCAAATTCGTTTCTTTATTCTTTATTCTTTATTCTTTATTGGTATGATGAACTATACTTTACATTCTCTGGCTATTATGTAGACTTATTAATTAAGTGGTGCTAATTCAGATGATGAATATTGTAACTCATGAAAGTGTGAATATGCGGATCCATTTGGGTTCATTTTTACGCTCTCAAGAGTTACAAGAGTTACTTTCCGTCATTTAGCTGACGATCACCTGGCTCTCAAGGACCACTGGTGGTCTCCGAACCACTTGTTGAAAGCCACTGCTTTACGTTGCCAAAGCACAGTTATAACAAACAAAATAAATCGTTGTATTGCACACATCTTACACATAACGTGTACAATAATGAACAAGATAGTATCAAATATACCTACAGGCTCCACTGTCCACTGACTGTCCCTCAGTCGATGACAACCCCACACGTATTTTGCTGCCAACAATGTGCAACGATTTGGGCTGTTCTCCCAGAACATATTGAAGTGATGAGTCGTTATCGGTGGGGTCAAATTCTTTATATATACTTTTTTCCCCCCTTTAAATCTAGAGAAGAATGCTTCTCTAGATTTAATTTATATTTGTCACATTTTAACAGAAATTGGAGCTCTGTCTCCACCCACCCCTCACTCCCTTGAGGCTAGAGGGAACACAGTCTTACTTTTATGGTGCAGACAGTTCTGTTTGTGACTGCCTGTTCCTATAGCCAGACAGTGGTCACTGAGTCTGTAAATAGTCACCATGTGTTTCTATAGCCAGGCAGTGGTCACTGAGTCTGTGCATAGTCAACATCCTCCTCAGTTTTGGGTCAGTTACAGCGGTCAAGTAATTTGCCACTGTCTATTCTCTATTGGAGGCCAAATAGTATTCTAATTTACTGGTGACATCATTTTCTTGCTGCTTTTTATAATTTGGTTAGTGGAGTTTCTCTCTCTCTCTCTCCCTCCAGGTAGTGCTCTCATAGTACATTCAGCACTCCCATTGTATGCAAGACTGATAAAGGTTCTGCATCTTAACCTCGAGGCTGTGCTTTAGCTCTACTACGCTCCCATGAATGGTGTTCTCAAACAATTGGCCCTGAGCTCACTCTTCCCTCTCCCTCCTCCCTGCCTGGCTCCGTAATGTAGGATGAACCTGCAGGCTGCTTATGTTCAGCTGCGCAGAGTGAAAAAGCCTTCTGGGGGGAAAAAAACTTCACAAACCACAAACTTCCCTCTCCCCCCTTTTTAACTGTATTCCATTTTACACTTGGTGTAGCCTGGGACCAGCCTCATTCGACTTCTTAATGTTGCCGGCAACTGAGTCTGCCCAGTGCCTGTTTGACTCGAATTTTCTACACCTGTTGTTGTAGCGTCGTTGTTTCTGATTCGATGTTGTTCCAACGAGCCTAAACTTATTTTTTAACAGCGACCAATCAGAAGCCTCTACAGTATTTCGACCTTCATAAGCCACGCCCACTCGTGGAGATGGGCTCCTTGCCAGACAGAGTTGCGAAGTTGAAGTTGAATTCGAACTTTAGCGTAGAAGCGAGCCTGGCTCCAGGCTACACTTGGCGAGCATTGTGTGCTCTAGTTTGTCATGGTACTAAAACCCAGCAGTTATGACTTCATAATGAGTTCCCTCTCCAGATTTCCAATGGGTTTTCTTTCCCCTTTGGCTTTTCAGTTTAAGTCTGTGGTTAACATGAGTCGATGGGTTTCCTGACATTAATTAGACTACACTGGTTAATATTTCAACGACTACATTTGAACTAAGCTGATGTGCGGTTTTGAAGAGATGAGTGAAAAAAATGCATCTGTTAAAATTACCTTGATGAATCTTTGAGTTAAGAGATTACTTTCTTCATTTATCAAATTAACTTATCCAAAAGTTGATGCAGACTTTCCAAATTCCCAAGGAGAACTTTGGGTTTAGTAAGGCCCTAGTATTAGTACTCACTTCTGGGTCAGCTTACATGAAGGCATCATCACTTATATCATTCATAAGATAATGTTTGTTCTCTGTCCCCTGAGAGCCATTTGTTTTGTCAGTTCAGCTTATTCCTATATACTGCTTTTCTACAAATCTAAACTTGCCTTAAATGGTTTTATATTTAAGCTTTAGTGAGTCGGCAAAATATGAAATGTAAATATATTAGCCTAGCCTACCTGTTCTGCTTCTGTTATTCCCTCATGCCACGGGCCCGAAGCCCGAGGGTTTCTTTCTTAAACGATTCTAAAAATATAGCCTAGAACAATTACTGTTGAGTTAATTTATTACGGTGCCGGAATAACTTCCACTAAAATGGGTGCTTTCAGCTGATGTTAAATACAGAAATACTCTATGTATCCAATTTGTTGAAGTCGTAGAATAAAGGTCCTTGCAGACTGGATGCAGGCAAAAAGGCATCAACAAAATCAGAAAAACGCAGCAGTGTGCAAGGGTCTTTAGTCGTATGCTGCTATTTCATTTGTTAAACTGTTGAAGTGCTTACGGAGCAGTTTTGGAACCTGGGCGCTAATGAACATGTCAGTGTTGCTACGGTACTACAGCCATCTACATATTATCTTTAACTCCAAAGAATACGCTTTAAGCTTAAAGGTCTGAAACTAAGGCTGATAGGAACACTTGAGCTCGCCATGGAAAAATCTATAAACTATAGACTATTCTCACACTCAAAGAGATTCTAAGTGGGACAAAGTTTATTTCAAGTTGCAGCGTTCGTTCGTGAAGTCTAGACGCGGTCTAGTATGATCGATGAGCAGTTGTAGTTGCCACTGTTCATCATCTGGCCTTTTTTATGATGCCTCACAATGCATCTGTCTTCCTTTGAGTGTGTTTCTAGGCCATATCTGTCCGCTGCTGTCCTTGTCAGTCTGTCAGTCAGTTTACTATGCTCCTTATCAAGCTGTCTGTCTCTTTGGGAGGGACGCGTTTGCGGCGGGTGTTATTTGGATGACAGCTTGAGAAGTCAGCTGTCACTGTCAGGCCCTGTAGGGGTTACAGGGGGATCTCTGTCTGCCTCGTCTTCAGCAGGTCTTTGTTCTTAACGTCGGTTCACCTTACCTCCTGTTTATGCTCCTTACGGGGCTGTCACCATTACACATTTAAGCTGGCAGTTAATCACACAAATAATTGCGATGAATCCTCTTTTGTTTTGTTTTTGTATGCCTTTTCACAAATTCCATACAATAAAATAACAAATATACAGTGCTGGGTGAGCACTGTATATTCACTGTATATTCACAAGTAATTACGGTAATTATGCGCTGCCACTGGACACAGTAATTATGCACTGGACATAGTGTCATGTCAGGTGAACTCATACAAGGTCACAAGCATGGCCAAATTGGCCATATATGGAGGCATGGGGTTACGGGTGGACAGACAGCAATTTTTTTCGTAATTTGTTTCATAATGGTGAATCTCTCCTACACCTTCTATGAACACACATGCAACACTGTATATACATACATGTGCCTCTGTGGATGTATTGTGTTTGCCTTTTTTCTTTTGATTGATTGAAGTTTCTATTGACAATAGACTTGCATAATGCTGTTCAATACATTGCACATGGCCATGTATTTGTACATTATCTGTCAAAAAGATAAAACACAAAAAAGCCAGAGAGCTGGGCCTTTGAGGGCAAATGTGTGCTTGTGTGTGAGTGTGTGCGTGTGTGAGTGTTGAGGAATGGGGTGAATGGTCTGTCCAGGTATTTAATGTGTGTGCGTGCGTGCGTGCGTGCGTGCGTGCGTGCGTGCGTGCGTGTGTTAGAACATATGTGCGACTCCCATGGGGTGTGAGTGTGTGTGGGGACTAAGGGAGGTTTAGTGAGTTCTTGTGCTCTCTTGCAGTTGTGTAAAGTAACTGAAGTACTGAAGTACTTTTACTTTGAAGTATTTTAATTATTTTCGATAAATTCTGCTATACTTCTGTACAAATGTCTATAAGTCACTTCAGCCTATGCATACATATGCAAATTGCTCAGAATGCGTCGCAATTTCACGCATTGTGAGTTTCAAAGGATTTTTATACATCTTCATTTCAAAATGTTTCATTTAAAAATGTTTGAAATGGGACATTCTGCATAATGAGTACCTTGATACTTTTAGTGTATTTTGGCACCAATGGGCCTACTTTTGTACTTTTTTACTGCTATTGAAAAACAGCAGAGCAGCTCTACAAACTGCCACTGAGTGGCACGCTGTGAGCTTGTAGAACTGCTGTTTTTTTTTTTTTTTAATTGTTACTGACTTAAAAATTGTTTGACTTACTGTCAAAGTGACAGATGTGTTCATAAATAGAAGACATTGTAAAATCAGTTCTCTGGTCAAAATGGGTTAAGTAAAAGGGTAAAAAAGGGGACTTTTTATTTGTACCAGGGTATTCTTACACACATATCAGTATTGATTCTTTTCGAGTACCAAGTTCTTCTTCCATACCGCTGCTCTCTTTTCTCTCTCTCTGCCGCCGCTGCTGCCTGTATCCAGGCAGAGGAGAGACGCCTCTCTCTCTCTCTCTCTCTCTCTCTCTCTCTCTCTCTCTCTCTCTCTCTCTCTCTCTCTCTCTCTCTCACCAGCCTTCTTCTCCTTTGTCTCTCTCTCTTTCCTTTCTCTCTCTATCTCTCTTCCCTCTGTCCTCATGTCCTCCCCCAGAGGGGTTGTGTTGTGTTCTGTGCTGTCTCTGTGTTGTTCTGCCTGCATGGCTCTTATTTTCTCGTGGTTGTGTTGTGTTGAAGTCTGGCACTGGCGTTATTTTATTTTATTTTTCCACTGGTGGTGGTAGTAGTGGTGGTGATGAGCAGGGGCAGATGTAACATTTCCCAATTTGGGGGGCAGGAGATTCATCGCCCCCATACCATTTTCAGGAACAGGACTTTTATTAGGCAAGTATAAGTATCAATAATAATCAGTTATCAGACACACAGCATGCATAAAGCTAAATGTCTGACTCAGAGTTTTCTGTTTTCAATGATGAAATGCTGTTGGTTTAGTGGTGCCACAACTTTAGTTAGTTAGTAACAGTAGTAGTGTTTGAAATCATTTTAATTATGAGCACTTTAATTTGAAATATCTTGGGTTGTTTTGCATGCCATCATGTTTGGTGTGGCAGTCTGGGCATTTAGGGGAGCATTGCCCCCCTCATGCCCATGCCTAGATCCGCCTCTGGTGGTGAGTGACTGCCGGGTCTCTCTCTCTCTCTCTCTCTCTCTCTCTCTCTCTCTCTCTCTCTCTCTCTCTCTCTCTCTCTCTCTCTCTCTCTCTCTCTCTCTCTCTCTCTCTCTCTCTCTCTCTCTCTCTCTCTCCGGAGTCTCCACGCATGGCCACCTCGGACTGAACCTCCTCGCGCTTGACCGCACATGACTGTGAGGCTGACTCCTCGCTGTGGGATGTTGTGTGTGGATATTTGTGCGTGTGTGTACGCATGCGTGCGTGTGTGCTGCTCCCAGTGGAAGGGTTGTACTGTAAACAGCAATTGCATGTTCACTTCCTGTCATGCATCAAGCCGTCACTTCCATTAGGTCTATGCTGGTGCAGACATCCCCCCCACCCCCATCCCACCGCCACCCAAACAACCAACCAACCAACCAACCCAACCCAGGGGTTGACACTAAGGTCTCAGGTTCTACTTGCCCTCAGGTCATGGTCACTTGCCCCCCAAAAATATATTGTAAATTTTGCATTTAAGTTTACTTCCTACTTGGGTGCTTTCCCTGAGAGGGTTCCAGGTGGTCCCCAGCTAAGTTGGTTAACCAGATGTAACTCTTGAGAACATAAAAATGAAACCAAATGGACCCTTGCGGGTCCATTTGGTTTCATTTTTACACTCTCAAGAGTTAAAATTCATCATCTTAATTAGCCCATAGTGGTCACAGACCCAGTGGTCCCTGACCCCAGCAAAATGATAGTTTGGAACCAAATGGACCTGGGAGAGAGATGGGTAGAGATAGCTAGAAAGCAGGGAAAGACACAGAGGCAGAGTGCAATGACTGCCTTCAAGACAAATTTATCTTGTGTTGTGTTATAGTGCACTAAGTCACACACTTGCCCGATCGGGCAACCAGGTAGCAGTCTTCACTTGCCCCACCATTTTTTTTACTTGCCCCGGGCAAGCGGGCAAGTGTTAGTGTCAAGCCCTGCAACCAACCCTGGAGTGAGTTAATCCAGTTCCACGCCGGTTGCTACATTTACAGAAAAAATGTATACATAAAAATACGATTTCAAATAGAAAGTACTCACAAATGTTTCTGCGGGTGTTGAACACTTGCAGTGCCCGAAATTAGGATTGCAGCATGCCGCGTTGTTTAATAAAAAGCATTTTTATCTGAGCTCCCTCCCTGGTGGGTGGTAAACACACAGATGCACACCAGGAGCACACCTCCTTATTTGTTTGTATTGGCAATTCGGTCAGCGTGAATGTATCGAACACACCCAATGTCAGAGTGCATGCCTCGCTCTTCCCCACCATCAAGGGCGGATACCATTGAAAGCCAATGGCGGCAAAAAAAAACTTAAAATGTTATTTTTTTTATTAAACAACGTGGCATGCTGCAATCCTAAATTTGGGCGCTGCAAGAGTCTTAACACCCTAGAAACATGTGTGAGTACTTTAGTACACCACCACCACCAGCGTTATCGCCTTGCAGACGTCACTGGTACTGTCTGGCCTGTCTGTGTGAGACTGGGTGGGCGGGTGGAGGCGCTTTTCCATGTGATTGTTTCCACTATCTTTGTATGACTTGCCCACGTTGCTACGAGTTTCCACAATGACGCGCCTTTTGGAAACTGTGTGTTTGAAACGTACGACCCGCGAAGAGTTAAACTATGACCATCTTTGGTCATTTCCTCGGGGGCTAATGGGGGAGGGGATCAATGCCTTTTCAGTGAGGAGAGGCTGTTGAGTCAGGTCAATAAGATCATGACTCAGAGGTCGCTACGGAGTTCCAGGGGGTCCCCCCCTGACAAAATGAGGAAAAATGTTTAAACTCTCTTGTCTTGTTTAGGAAATACAGCCAATAGCCAAAGCATGTTGGAAATGTGTCTGGATCACAGACAAGTGGGTGGTGGGTGCTTCGATAGAGTTAAAGGCTCAAACATACTCCAGGGCGAAGTGAGTTTGGGTGAAAGGTTTTCACTGCATTGTCGTTTTTCTTCACCCTACAAAGCCCTAAAAAACTACACCACGGTATAGTACTGGTGGATATTACTTTCAATCTCACAATAGATATGTGTCACAATACAGAGGCCACAATATGTATTGATACGTTTCAAAAGTGATGGCCACATTGAACAAATACAATAAAACATTGTTGAGGCTCACAGAGATCTTTTAAATTAAAATGTCTAAACATCCTAACAAGGTGTCTGGGAAGGGAGTGTATTGCAACATGCAAGGGGGGCTTTGATAACATTAAACAGAGGTACGTTTGTCAACACTGATGATAATTCATGGTTTTTATTCCCATATCAATATACTTGTATCAATATATATTGTGATAAGTAGATATATATTGAATAATACACCACTATCCTGGAGTATGTTTGGGCCTTTAGAATTCTGGGGTGATTGTCGGTATATCTCCTGTACAGATATAGTTATCAGCTGCTCCATACAGTGACAGTGGGGGGATGTGGGCTGATACCACTCAGCTACATCAATAAGCTGTGGCTGACCATCACATCGTCAATATTAACAGAGTAGATCCACTGAGAGAAAGATGGAGAGAGAGGCAGTAGAGATAGAGAGGACAATGGGAGCGAGAGAGAGAGAGAGAGATGGGGTAAAGAAGAGAGAGATGGGAACGTAATGTAGATGTTGGAAATAGTGTGAAATGTTCATCGAAAAAGTCTACCCAAAAAGGTCCACAAAGTGTTCCTTGCGGGACTTTGTATTTATTTCAGTATGTATGTACCAAACTGCTGCTGAAGAGGTATACAGTATACATGTGCAAGAATATTATTCTTGCACATGTATACTGTATACCTCTTCACAGAAGGAAGACCCTGTAGTATGTACCCTACTGCTGCTATCTCCTTGCACGTGGAACTACCTCTCACTTCTGCTTAGTGTACTGTTAGTTCTGCTCAGATCAAGAAGGCCTGTCATTTTACTACACTTGGTTCTTTGTATTCTATTAATATATTAGGTTGTCACAGTCATAGTTGTCATAGCATGGCTGTTAGTAAGCAGTTGCCATAGTTGTACAGTTATAGCTTAGTTGTAGTATGTTGTAATATGTTATAGTTGTTATAGGTAGTTTTTGTACCATAGTTGTAGTATAATGCCTAGTTCTGTCTAGTTTCCTAATACTTGCCACTTAATTATACTTTTAGTTTATTATAGCTGAGCACCTTCACCGTACAATTCGGTTAGATAGATAGCACTTTACTGCCTTCATAAGTTGCACTACCGTTTACTTGCTGCTCTTTGTCTTTTGTCTATTTTCTTCTGGCACTGTGGAAGAGGGGGGAAACGTTATTTCATCCTTGTGTATGCCTTGACACATGCTAATGGCAAAAAAGTGACAAAAGTGACCTGTTTTTTGAGTGACAAAAAACCCTTGAACCTTGATTCTTGAACCTTAGTGTTCCTATCTGGTATACTTTTTCGACAAACCTTTCAGACACACGTTTCGCTCTGTGAGCCTCTCTTCAGGGCAGAGAGTGAAATTGTTTGTTCCTTTTTTGTTTGGACTGCTGTAATAGAGAGTGCAGAGAGAGTGGCTCTGTGGTGCAGGTTCACTCTCCTCTGAAGACCCGCCTCGACGTGCCAAGAGCAAAAGAGCGAGCAATGCAATGATAAAAAGACAGAGAGAGAGAGAGAGAGAAGGGGAGGGAATCGGGATATATGGGGAGGAACAGGCGGTAAAAACAAGATATTCTGAGAAACTGTAAGGCAGCTCCGAGGGGAAAGCGTCTTTATCTGTACTTTCTCTCTGGCCGGAGGCGGTCGGACCTGACCAGACTCAGTAAATCACAGCGTCGGTATAGGCTACACACGAAGTAGTAAAATCCTCAGTGGCCGTTTCTGTTACTTAACCCGCACCGCACACACACACCGTTAAAAAGAGCAAACCGCCCTAGTGTGGATGGAGGACAATGAATCCAGCATCATCAGCCCCGGTATTCTATTTCAGGCCATAGGCGCTTTTAGGCTCTCTCAGCGAGTAGCACTTATAGACCTGTAACTCTTGAGAGCCGCTCTCAAGAGTTAAATTATGTTTAAACATCTGAATTATGTACTTTTCAAGAATCTACACAATTAAAATTGTTATTTTGACCAACATTTTGCCAGTTATCTTTGCTAAATCGTGGACAAAAACTTGAAAATCCTTAGTTTGGGTCCGAGAGACTAAACTCAACATCACCTGGTTGTCCTCCGTGGCTAAAATGCAGAATGAATAGTGGGCCCTGGTATACACAGTAAAAATGGTTGAAAACCCACTGCTATAGAATATATGCTACTAAATATGCTAGACAAGTACTTGTTTTTCTAGACACTAGGTGATTTGTTTACACTGACACTGCATGTCAATGAAGTTACAACTGACAGAAAAACAAACCTTTTTTTGCTCTATATGTAACTTTTTTTCACAACTTTTGTTTTTTTGCCATCAGGACAGGCAAGTTCCCTCCTGTCACCCTCCTAAAATCGCCAATTCTTCAGACTTATTTGAGATTCTAGATCACCTTAATTCTGCCCAGTTGATACAAATCGCTGCTCAAGCACATTTCCACATCTGCTGCTCTATATCTCTCCGCTTATGCGAGTTAGCCGACGTTTTTATTCGCTCTGAAATGTTATCGTATGGGATTTTTTTAATTATTATCCTCTGCTCCATCTTCTCTTTTTTATGTCTCCCATATCACTTTGCTGCTCCACAGGCCCCAATTCCCCCACTTGGGAATCAATAAAGTTTATCTAGTCTCATTCTTGCTGGGTCTCTGAGTCTGAACCCGGTGCATCACTTTATTATGTCGTCCATTGTGTTTTATGGTCCTGCTATTGTGTAATCTACACAACACGTTTAAATGAGGCCAGAACGCATGCATGCCCACCAGTACCACGGTTGGTACAGTGAAGCTGCCGCATTAAAAAAATAGAAAAAAAAAACAGTTTTACACGTGCGTCTACCATTTAAAAACCAGTCACTGCGGCTGCCCGGTGTCTTCTCAAGTCTTCTCCATTTGAGTGTCCCAAAGGTGCTGCACAAAAAGCAGAGGAGGAGGGTACTTAACATTCTGGCACGCCTTTGGTGTTTTTTTATCGCTTGTCACAAAAGCCGCGCCCACGCACATCTACTAGTTATGTACCGTATATAAACGAGCAACCCAACACCCCCCCCCCCCATCCACCACCATTCATCCATTACAGCGTTGCGGTTGTTAGGTAGATTTGTATCGTTTGTCTCGTATCCTCCTCTCCATAGGGATCCATTCAAAATGGAAACTTCCTGTTGTTTTCTTGAAACAGTCAGGGGTTGACACTAAGGTCTCCGAGGCATTTGCACATCGGGCAAGTGCAAGTCAGGTTCTACTTGCCCTCAGGTCATGGTCACTTGTCCCCCAGGTTCCAGGTGGTCTCCAGTTAAGTTGGTTAACCAGATGTAACTCCTGAGAACGTAAAAATGAAACCAAATGGACCCTTGCGGGTCCATTTGGTTTCATTTTTACACTCTCAAGAGTTAAAATTCATCATCTTAATTAGCCCAGGTCTACACAACTAGAGAATGTAGATTAATGTTCATTTTGATGTGTTAATTTGCCTGTTTTGTTTCCCAAATCCAGCTTGTTATTGTGGACAGCTATAAAGCAGGGAAAGACACAGAGGCAGAGTGCAATGACCACCTTCAAGACAAATTTATCTTGTGTTGTGTTATAGTGCACTAAGTTGCACACTTGCCCGATCGGGCAACCAGGTAGCAGTCTTCACTTGCCCCACCATTTTTTTTACTTGCCCTGGGCAAGCGGGCAAGTGTTGGTGTCAAGCCCTGAACAGTCCTTCCTTTAAAGGTAATAGAGGTAACTTTTTTAGCCCAAAATCTAAATAGATGTTTAGATATATATATTTTTTTCTCTTTTTTCCCCCTCTATGTTGCTTCTACTTTGATGCTGCAGCTGTTTCCCTGCAGACAGACACTTGCTTCGTCCTGCAAATGGTCCAAAACAAAACATTCGTCGGGCTCAGGACAGGCGTGGCTAATTTGTTAGGGTGAGGGGGGTTGCATGGGGTGAGGCAGACTGGAACCCAGACTATGGAAAATCCATGAAAAATGTATTCGTATCAGTTTCATTTTTTGAATTCATTTTTTGTCCCATGATTTTGTAATCCATTTTTCACCCCTGTGTCAATTATCTAATGTTATCTAATCCTCGCAGTCTAGAGACCAGGATTAATACTGCTCTCTCTCTATATCTCTCTCGTGCTCATACTCTCTCTCGTGCACTCCCAACTGTATCAGAGTTGAAAGGATGTGCTGTCGTTGCATGTGCGCTAACTCCATGTTAGCTGTCATCATTACAGTAAAGCTGCTCCTCCCCATACTAAACAGGAGACTACTTTCTGATTGATCTTATGCACACATCCAAGCACGTGGCACACGCGCGCGCACACACACACACACACACACACACACACACACACACACACACACACACACACACACACACACACACACACGCACGCACGCACACACACACACAGATCGCCGCGTTTGATAACATTGTAGCAGCTTAATCGAAGCCAATTAATTGCGTCTCTGCATTCTCGGCGTGAGTTCTGTTATTCAATTCAAAACCCACTCAGGCTGCTGCTGCTTGCCTCAGACAAGTAGAGATCGTGTACAGATTTGATCCAAGCGATTTGTGTGTGTGTGTGCTTGTGTGTGTGCGTGCGTGTGTGTGCGTGTGTGTCAGCGTGTGTACATTTCCACAGGAAGCAGTGTATATCTCTCACCCTTACTGTGTGAATTTAAGATTTTCAGCGCAGCTTAAATCCTCCCGCATTCCCCGTAATCCTGTTTTCCCGATAGATGGCCGCAGTGCAGATGTTGTGTGTGATTACAGGGGCCTATATATACAGTACACAGGGCAGGGGTATTATAGGCAGATGTACAGAAAACACAGCGTATAATCAGATGCACAGAAAATATAGTGCACTGCCAACGCCTACCGTTAAAAGTGCTGTTGGTTTTTACATCGCGTCTGTGGGTGAAAAAGAAATATGTTGATAACTAAGCTGCCATTTTAGTCTGGGAACGCTTTGATGCTTGTGCCGAGATCACATGCGATTTCTTCACATGCATTTTCCAGGGCGCGTCGGCAGGAGCGCATGCACACGTGGCTTGGCACATACAGTAGATATATAAAGGCTAGACCGCTCAAGGCGGAGTCTCTGATGTAGTTCACCATTGTGGCCATAATGCTTCAGTCAGTCAGTCAATACACTGATAAAATATACTCTATGGCTGTGGTTTTCAACCATTTTCATGCCAGGGCCCACTTTTTATTCTGAACTTTAGCCACAAATCACCATTTGATGTTGAGTTCAGTCTCTCAAACCTAAAACCAAGTGTTTTCAAGTCTGCCTTCACAATTTAGAAGAGATAACTGGCAAAACATTGGTCAAAACAACTCTTCTACATTTTCTACTAAAGTAGATTCTTGAAAATTAAGTAATTCAGATGTTTACACATAATCTAACTCTTGGGAGCGTAAAATGAAACCGGGTACATTTGGTTCCATTTTACGATCTCAAGAGTTACAGATCTATGGGTCTAAGGGATCCAGATCGAAGGGTCCATTTGGTTACCAACTGTCCATAATTTAGCTGGGGACCACCTGGAATCCTCTTAAGGACCACTGGTGGTCCCCGGGACTGGTTGAAAACCACTGCTCTATAACAACCCAAATTAAACTAGTATAACTCACTCACTCCAGCTTCCTTGTACATCTATGGCTTGGCAGCGGGTGTGGCAGGCAGGGACGTCCCTCGCTTTCAGGGGATGGGGTGTTTTGCCGTCGCGCGGCAACATTATTTGTGCACTTTCATTTCAAAGCCAAAACAGACATTTCATTTGGTGGGTTGACTTGATATTGAAATTTAAAACATGGCCCGCCTGTGACCTTCGTACTATTAAATGAGAAACACCCGCTTAACGTGGACTTTATGCCTCGGACGCGAGATTGGTGCGCATACAAGGTTAACCGAATCGAAATTGCTCCCTGAGAATCTTTTCGCCGGTGACACAGAGACTCTCGTCCTTGTTATGCTGGAAGGAGACCAGCTTCCCTCCTCCTCCTCTTCCTTCTCCTGCTTACCTTACAAGGACTAATAGACCCAGTGGTCGAAGCAATAAACTGTTTGCTTAAGGGAGGTGATCATGATAATAATGAGCGGGCAGTGAGCACCACAGCACTATAAAGATGGCTAATACGCTAGGCTGACCAGTGACCACTGTTGGGCAGTTATCTTTTGCAGCAAAAGTAGTGTAACAATATTACTCTTCCAAAATGGATAACATGTAATGTGACTGAAACACACACTTCATTAGCTCGTTACAAATGAGCTTGTTGTGAAAATAGAACAGATTTACAACCTATCAGCAGGTAACAGAGATGCACGGTAGTTTGTAGATCCTAATCCACCAGAGCATTCTGCACCCATGACATACAGTACACTACAAATTATCTGTAAACAGATTGTGTTGTACATCTCTATTCTTTTGCGGGTGGGAAGGGGGAACTTTGGAAAGCAGTGAAGTACTAAGTAACACATTACTCTTTGATTTAATTAATAAGTAATATAACATAACTTTTTTCCAAGGGGTTATAAGTACAGATATTCCTCACTCAGTTCAAGTAATATTGCCCAACACTGGTGATAACTGGCGTCGTTGATATGATGAGGCATATAAGGCTGACCAGTGTGTGCCCTGGTGTGAGTGAGTGAGTGTGTGTGTGTGTGTGCATGGTGCGTACGATTGCACTCCTCACACATTCTGGCTGGACGCTGGAGACTGACTGGAGCGCTTGATATTTTCCCTGGCACTGGAAGCCCTCTGTGCATTAAAGATCCAGAGAGAGGGAGACAGACAGAGAGAGAGAGGGAGAGAGAGATTTGGAGCAACGGAAGGCAGGAGAACATGAAGGCCTCGCGCGGCGACCGTGCGTCACCGCTGCGTCGTCGCCCCCCCTCCCGGCACGGTGCACAAATAAACAACTCCCAACAAGTGCGATCTGTGATTAGGGATGTAACGCTTCAGTTTGAGATGACAAAGAAGCCCTTGACGGTAGCTAGGCAGCGCAGGCGGTGAGAAGAAGACGAAGGAGAAGAAGAAGATGGCGCCAATGAAGAGAAGCAGATAGGCGAGTTCCGTACTCCATAGCTCTGCTTCATTTCTCGAGTATTTTCGAGAAGATCCCAGTGGGTCTGCTGCGGTATTGAACTACGGCATCAATAATGCACGCGAGGCTTCGGAGAATCCGGCGAATCAGGATCGATGTGAGAATGTCAGTGCGGCCAGGCCGACTGTGTCTGTGGACTAGACTAATGCTTACAGCTGCAGAGATTCCTCTTCTATCTGCATCCTCTTGTATCTGTGAGGACTGCCATTTCCACTGCTTCACGGACCATGGCATAGGGAGGGCGGAAATAATTGCGATTAACGGTATTCTCACAACGATCAGAATATGCCCCATACACTCCTACTATGTACGTTCAACCATAATAACCAATGCAGCCTCTATGCGACTGTTTTTGGTGAATCGAATTTGTATAGTGTGAAAAGACGGTGCAATGATCTCTGTGCAGGTCTGTTTCATCAAGTGCAGAGGATTGAACTTATACTCAACTCAACAAAAGCTGAACCATTGTGTATAGTGTATGACAGAGGACTTCAGTAAGCCCCTCCTCAAACTGCTATGGTCCAATAGTATGAACCAATAGTTTTCCTATATGATGATAAAACATTGTTATAAAATATAACAATGATAAAAAATGTCCCACACATTTTTCCACTGCATACGGCAGGCCGTGTTGGTGGATTTTGAAGAGATTTTGAAGGTCTGGTTCCAAAAATGAACCAGTATTTAGTGTGTAATGTCCATTATATTTACATTGGCATGAATAAGCCTGGCGGGAAAGTGTCCAACCATAGGGTGGACAATGGGGAGAGGGTGGTGTAGCGACCCTTAGCTGGCGAATGAGGTGGAAGCCCAACTGATGATTCTTAACTTCTTTATTAAATCAACGTGAAAACTATTAAAGAAAAACAAGCACAAACAACAAACAATCAATGTAAGTCAAAACACAAAACAAAACAAATAGATACATTTCGCAACAATAAAGGCATATCAAAACCACAGCATCAATCAAATCGTATATCAAAACTCCAAATAGCAAAGGTAAAACAGCAGTGTACAAATAGCCCCAACAACAATTTACATTCACCTTGTTCCCTCTCCAGCTAGGTGCTAATGGGTCCAGGTCACTTCAGTGTTTGAGAGTCCAAGGAATCGCTATTAAAAACAATAAGGCCAAAATCAAAATCTTCATTTGTCTCCGTTTTGTCATTTCATCTGTCAATCATGCATCCTACTTACAATAGCTTGTTGGTCCCTTTAAATGTGATCCGATCCAACATCATGTTCAATCACGGCTTGTTTGAGTTTCCCAGAAGTTTCTAGTAACAATAATAAAAGGTAATTAAAATCCTGATCCCACATTCCATTTGTTCATTTTAGCCTTTCAAAAGTGTACTCACTTTGGTAGGTCCTTTGGTCCATTTAAAGCGCATTAACGCGGTCCATCCGAGTGAAAATGTGTTTGTTTGGCAGCGTGCCGAGCAGCAAACATCCCTCTCTCACAGACGCCGAGCTCCCTATGACTCGTCAACAGAGTACTGATGAACAGGTACTTCCGGAAAGTACTTCCTGTCCCTCCGTGGGGCACTGTAGCCCTTCAAAATAAAGGTTTGTCACACCGTTCCATTTCTGGTCCGTTACACTCCCACCAAAAATCTTACGTGGGCATGGAGTGTCATACGTAGGATTTTTCACAGTCCGAACAGGGACAACAATTAAGAGACAGGCCCAGCCTCCAACAGTAGGACCAGTTTCTGCACAGAACGTTCCAGTACTGATTGCTTGCACAGGCGTTCACCCTTCTCACCAAGCTTGCGATCACCAAGGCAGACCTTCACTCTCCTTACCAGTCCATCACTGTCGGTACTGGTGGCTGCCACTCGGCCCAAATGCCATTCATTTCTGGGTAGGTCATTATCATGCAACATCACTATGTCTCCCACTTGGAGATTCCTCCGTGGGACGTGCCACCGCTGCCTGATGGCGATGTTGGCCAAATATTCTTTCCTCCACCGACTCCAGAATTGTTCAGCCAAATATTGAACATGTCTCCATCTTTTGCGGGTGTACATGTCCTCTCTTACAAATGTGCCAGGGGGCGGCAAAGCTTTGACTGATTTCATTGTTAAGAGATGGTTAGGGGTGAGCGGTTCCAGGCTATTCGGATCACTGAGATTATCGATTGTGAGTGGACGATTATTTACTATGGCCATAGCTTCATACAGGAAGGCACGTAAGGATGCGTCATCCAATCTGCCAGAAGAGAGCTCAATAGTGGCCTGAAGCACACTCCTCACTGTGCGTATTTGGCGTTCCCAAACACCGCCGGCGTGGCTGGTGTAGGGTGCATTCATATAGAAGTCACACTGCTTATCTGACAGAAATGTCGCCAATCGCTCTGCGTCCAATTCCTTGAGGGCATCCTTGAATTCATTTTTTGCACCAACAAAATTGCTTCCTTGATCGCAACGAATCTGCCGAACTGCACCACGTATGGCAATGAAACATCGAAGACCATTAATAAAAGCATCTGTTGTCATATCATCCAACATCTCTATATGGATGGCCCGAGAGGACAAACAGGTGAATAGAAGGCCGTACCTCTTGTTTACTTTTCGTCCCTGTTTCACAAGAAATGGCCCAAAACAATCCATCCCACAATAAGTGAACGGTGGTGATGGTTCCAAACGTTCCGGTGGCAGATCAGCCATTCTCTGCTCTTCCGTTGGCCTCCTGTGTCGTCTGCAGGATACACACCGTTTAATGTATGCGGCTACGGCTCGATTTATCCCCTGCATCCAATATCCCCTTGACCTCATCTCGTTAATCGTAAAGCCCTTGCCCTGGTGCTTGACTCTCTCATGGCAATGGGCAATTATCATTTTAGACAAGTAGTGATTCTTTGGGATTATTGTAGGATATTTAATCGAACTGGCGACTGTTGAATTGCGCAATCTTCCTCCCACCTTAAGTATACCATCCTCATCTAGGAAGGCATTCAGACAATACAATTTGTTGCGAGGTGACAACAGGGTTCCCTTGCGCATCAATTCTAGCTCCTCTCCGTATACTTGTTCTTGCCAGGCTCGAATAATGACCTGCTCAGCCTTTTCCCTTTCAGCTACTGTGGAGATGCCATTTACATTACTTTTGCTGGTATATCTGATGATGCGAGCGATAGCTCCAACTGCTCGTGACCAGGTTGATAACTTGCATAAGCGGTCAATGATGCCCCTTTGCTCCGTTGTCTCTGTGTTCAGAGCCAGAGAGTTTCTTACCTCTGGGTCCCCCATTACTAGTTCTGGAATATGATCTTCCGATGCCTTAACCTCTCTCTTCCACAGGAACTGCGGGCCAGAGAGCCAACTTGAAGAGGACAGTTCACTGGCAGTTAGGCCTCTGGAGGCGAGGTCAGCGGGATTTTCCTCAGTGGAAACATATCTCCATTGCTGGGGTGATGTACTAAGGTGTATCCTCTGCAACCGGTTTGCTACGAAAGTGTGGAATCGTCGTGCTTCATTATTAATGTATCCCAACACTACCTTAGAATCAGTCCAGAATACTTCCTCTACTTCCTCTGTGCACCCCAGCTCCTCCTTGAGCATATTGCTCACCTTCACCGAGACAACCGCTGCAGTCAATTCCAATCTGGGAATGGTTGTAATCTTAGTTGGTGAAACACGGGATTTCCCTATGACCAAGGCGCAGTGGACATTTCCTTCTTCATTTTGAAGTCTCATGTACGTACATTGGCCATAACCGGCCATGCTGGCATCAGAAAAATGATGGAGCTCTGTCTTGATTATTTTCCCGAAATTTGCAGGTGCGTAACAACGTGGTGTCTTGAACTTATCTAGATTGGCCAAGTCATTTCTCCATACTTCCCATTGTGGCTGTAGCTCATCAGCCAGAGGATCATCCCAGCCTATGCCTCGTCTGCACATTTCTTGAAGGATCCTTTTTCCTTTCAACAAAAACGGAGCCACAAACCCAAGGGGGTCGTAAACAGAGGCAACTGTTGACAAGATTCCACGTCGAGTCTCAGGTTGATCTTTGAGATTAACTGCCAGTCGAAAACAATCAGATTCTACGTCCCATTTGATTCCTAATGCTCTTTCCAAAGGCAGCTCTTCGAAAGAGAGATCAAGGTTCTCCAAATCTTTGGCACGTTCAGATGGTTGTATGCTCTCCAAAACGGCTCGGTCATTGGATATGAACTTGTGCAATCTGAGACCACCCTTAGCGCAAAGTTCTTGAGCTTCTCTGGCGAGCTGAATAGCCTTTCCAGTGCTGCTCACACTTGTGACTCCATCATCCACATAAAAATCTCTTAGAACAAACTGTGAGCCCAGGGGGTAAAGGTTAAGATTTTCCTTGGCAAGATGTTTTAGCCCATAGTTAGCGCATCCGGGGGAGGAGACAGCCCCGAAGAGATGGACGTTCATGCGGAATTCCCTGGGGTGTGTGTCCAGATTCCCTCCCTTCCACCAGAGAAAGCGCAGGTAATTACGGTCATCCTTATTTACATAGAACTGATGAAACATCTTTTCGATATCACACATCAATGCGATTGGATGCTGCCGAAATCTTATCAGAACCCCAGTTAAGTTGTTTGTCAAATCTGGTCCTGAAAGCAGATGGTCATTCAAGCTGGTTCCTTTGTGTTTAGCAGAGCAGTCGAACACGACACGAAGTTTGTCTGGTTTCTTAGTGTGATATACACCATGATGGGGAATGTACCATCTTTCACCTTCATTTCCATGGTCTTTGATTTCCTCTGCATCACCTCTTTCTATTATTTCCTGCATGAAAGCAGTGTACCTTTTCTTATAGCACTCGTCTTTAAGCAGTTTCTTTTTGAGGTGGCCTAGTCTCACGATAGCCTGCTGTTTATTGTCAGGCAAGTTAGGTCTCTCCTTAAATGGGAGGGGCATTTCGTAGTGACCATGGTTTGTTTTGTGGATACCTTCGTTCATTTTGTTAAGGAAAGAAATGTCATCTTGAGATACAGCTTTATCATCTGTGTCACCATCCTTAAAATCTGACTCCAACATGCGAATAGCATCAGCAGGGGTGATTGGTGGTAACTCCTTTGTAATGACTCTGTGACATATACTGGTGATGCTAGAAGGGTCGGGATGTGGTGATGCACAGCCCACAATGCTCCACCCAAGATCAGTTTTGACAGCATATGGTTCATTTTGCTGGCCCAGTATTACATGCTTAGGCGCAAATGCAGCGGAGCAATTGTAGCCTATTAGCAGGCCCACGTCGCAATCTTTGAGTGGAGGCATCTCATCTGCAATCTCTAAGAGATGATCCCACTGCCTTGCTGTTTCACAGGTGGGGATGCTGGTTCGATTTGCCGGTATGTAATCCTTTGTATAGACAAGTGGAAGGTCTAGGAAAATGGATGAATTGTATCCTCTGACTCGAATGTCAGAGGTCCTTTCACTGTGTATGAGAGTGTTATTTCCACCAAGCGTGGTCAGTTTCAATTTAACTGGATGCATCTTTGCCCTTAATGACTGGCTCAAGCCCCTTTCAATAAATGTTGTGTCGCTCTGCGTGTCGAGCAAGGCATAAACAAGCTTCTCCGTATTTGGTTCATCCCTAATTGATACCCATACCGGCACAACCATAGAGGTGTTAGAGGCTCCATTTCCGGCCACACTGAGAGATGTTGCTGCAGTTGGAGTGTCAGTATCGTCCTGTGATGGGATGGAAACAGATGCAGATGTCACCGTGCCGCGACTAAAGTCATGAAGGCAGGTCGGATGCTTCGTCTTACAGATTTCACATACAAGGGGATAACGGCAACGTTTGACATTATGGCCTTGTCTTAGGCATCCGTAACAGAGTCTCCTTTCCCTTATATAGTTCCGTCGCTCCTCCAAAGACATTGTTGTGAACTGTACACAGCCCTGAAGTTGATGCTGACTGTCTTCACAGAGTATGCATGGAAGTTTGAAAGCCTTGGGATATTGAGAACCACCATCCATGTTTGCTTGGGTATGGAATACACTGGCCTGGTTGCCCCTCGTTTCCCTGTGCTGTGTTCTTCCCATAGTGGAATCTGCGGATCTAAGTGCATAAAAGGACGTGATCGGATTACAAGCAATTTCTGCCTCCATGGCAACGAAATCAGAGAAATCCTTAAAACTAGGGAAATCTTTGTTGTCATGTAGACGCTGTGCAACTTGCCTGTTCCACATAGACGCAGTCCAGTCGGGTAGTTTTTGTATAAGCCTTTGATTTTCTTCGCAGTCATTTAAAATGTCTAAACCCTTCACGTGGGGCATGGCATCTTGACAGGACCTTAAAAAGTCGGAAAATTCCCTTAAGCCTATGGCATCCTTATTGTTAATCTTGGGCCACCTTGCAAGTCTTTCCCGGAAGGCTCGCTGAATGGTAAAAGGCTGCCCATAGCGCTGCTGCAATCTCTCCCAAGCCTCGCCATAGGCGTCCCCGTCGCTCCTATAAAAGGTGCCCTCCAGAACCTTACGTGCGGAACCACCCACATATCTCTTAAGGTAATACATTTTTTCGGCGGATGAAATGGGCCGCTGATCAACTAATGAGCTGAATGAAGCCTTCCATTCAATGAAGCTTATCGGATCACCCATAAACACAAAAGGCTCTGGAACGGGAAGTCTGTTTAGGGCCATGCTGTTGTGAATTGCCTGCGTGAGGGAAGTAACATCAGGTTGTGCATTTTTCTCCATAGAGATATCCAAATCATGGATGGCATTTGAAACGGACTCTTCTAAATTGATCTTAGGATTAGGGTTAATGTCATCCCCAGTGACCTCCTCTTGTACAGCTTTATTGTACACCGACAGTCTAGCTCGAGCCACTTTAACATCTCTCGCTGCTTGTAGCTGCTCAAGTTCTCCCTTTTGAATTTCGATGTTAGTCCTTCTTTTTTGCTCTTCTACTCGAGCCTCATATTCGGCCTCCTTCGCAGCGAGATCGGCTGCTGCCTCCAGGCGACTGGCTGCCACAGATGGAGCTTTAGAGTGCTGGCTCCTTGTAGAGCCAATTTGTGACGGGGCCCCAAATATGGACTCGGAGGAGTCACGTACACGCAGTTCACGAAGGAGATTGTTTTGTGTATCCGCATCAAATTCTTCGTTTAACATTGCGTCATATGCGATTTGCAGGAGGTCCTTTGAGATTGCCTCACAAGCATCCACCCTGCGCCTTATGTCCGCTGCTGGTGTGGTATGCTCCCTTATTTCAAGATAGAGCTTTAGTACATTCTCCTTACTTTTCACAACCTGATCAATTAGGAGTTCTATTTCGTTTTCTGGAATATTAGATTTCAAACTGCTCCTTGCTTTGCGCACCACTTCCTTCCATTTCTCATACATAGTGAGCAGTGTTCTAACCTTTTTGTCCGAGGTTTCCTTTTGAAAGGCAATCATTTTCTCAGTTGGAGCTTGTTTGCGCTCGCTGCGTCGGGTACCTGGGCTTTCTTCATGGATTTTATCCTGGAGATCCATCCATTTTTCCTTTAGATCCGTCAAGGTTTGTTCTTTAGTAGCAATTGCGTCCTTTAATTTCTGCCTTTCCGCAGGTCCTTTTTCCCCTTGTAAAGTATCCTTTAAGACCTGGATTTCCGTGTTTGTACTTTCCATTTCTTTTTGCAATTCATGGTCTAAATCGGACCCTTGTACAGACACACTTATCTCTGGCATTGTTTGTTTGAAACCGTCACAGAGTACTGGAAAATGACCGTAAAATGAAAACCAATAAACCCTTACACACCAGATGCCCTTTTCATGAAAGGCATTGACCTTTATATAGACCTCAAAAAACCACAGTGTTTAAAACTGTATAAAACATTTCAACCCATATGAAAGATGTCACAATCATGTATCAACCTCAAAACCCCTTTTACTCATGGATGGAACAGAGCTTGGAAAACCTTTTATACCATTCTCAAAAAGGTAGGTGAAAATGTCCAGTTCATTTTCCTGTGTAAGCCTTTATTTCCCTGAAAGTGTGCGTGTGATGTTCAATTGTGTGTTTGTGTAATGGAATGATCACCGTCTCTCCTAGACCACTGACCACCAGGAGGCAGGCTGATGGAGGATGGGGTGTAGTAGGCCTAGTCTCGACATGCAGGCCTCATGGAGCGTAGAGTTCTTCCAGGGGGGGGGGGGTCCATGTAGGGCAAGTTTTCACTGTAGCGACCCTTAGCTGGCGAATGAGGTGGAAGCCCAACTGATGATTCTTAACTTCTTTATTAAATCAACGTGAAAACTATTGAAGAAAAACAAGCACAAACAACAAACAATCAATGTAAGTCAAAACACAAAACCAAAACAAATAGATACATTTCGCAACAATAAAGGCATATCAAAACCACAGCATCAATCAAATCGTATATCAAAACTCCAAATAGCAAAGGTAAAACAGCAGTGTACAAATAGCCCCAACAACAATTTACATTCACCTTGTTCCCTCTCCAGCTAGGTGCTAATGGGTCCAGGTCACTTCAGTGTTTGAGAGTCCAAGGAATCGCTATTAAAAACAATAAGGCCAAAATCAAAATCTTCATTTGTCTCCGTTTTGTCATTTCATCTGTCAATCATGCATCCTACTTACAATAGCTTGTTGGTCCCTTTAAATGTGATCCGATCCAACATCATGTTCAATCACGGCTTGTTTGAGTTTCCCAGAAGTTTCTAGTAACAATAATAAAAGGTAATTAAAATCCTGATCCCACATTCCATTTGTTCATTTTAGCCTTTCAAAAGTGTACTCACTTTGGTAGGTCCTTTGGTCCATTTAAAGCGCATTAACGCGGTCCATCCGAGTGAAAATGTGTTTGTTTGGCAGCGTGCCGAGCAGCAAACATCCCTCTCTCACAGACGCCGAGCTCCCTATGACTCGTCAACAGAGTACTGATGAACAGGTACTTCCGGAAAGTACTTCCTGTCCCTCCGTGGGGCACTGTAGCCCTTCAAAATAAAGGTTTGTCACACCGTTCCATTTCTGGTCCGTTACAATGGGGAGAGGGTGGGGCTTACTGCAAGGTCTATTTCACAATGCGCTATGATAATTTTGAGCATTTCAACCACTAAAGTCCTAGCCTAACACAGAATTTACATATAAACCATCTCACCACAGCTGATATTTTCATCACAAATCACTTTTTTTTTAGAGTTGTGAAATTCCAAAAGTATACACCAAGTCTATGGAGTTAGCTCTCCTTTGACTGGCAAAGATGTCAGATGGTGCAGCCGGTCACACAAGTGTGCATTGGTGTGCATGTGTGTGTGTGTGTGTGTGTGTGTGTGTGTGTGTGTGTGTGTGTGTGTGTGTGTGTGTGTGTGTGTGTGTGTGTGTGTGTGTGTGTGTGTGTGTGCAGAATCCGTGGATATGTGTGTACACGTGCCCCAGTGTTGGCCCCAATACCTGTCAGCGCAGAGGAAATGAAGACGGCTCTGTTTTCCCACGATGCCTCGCTCACTTCGATCCAAACGGAGGGGAGACAAACCGGCCAATCCAGAGCAAGGAAAGAAAAGGTCGGACAAGGACCTCCTGGTTTCCATGGAAACTGTCCCATCAGTCAGAGAGGAGCCAGGTGTTTCTGTGACCCCGGGCCTCTGTTGAGGTCATCGTAGGCCCCCGTAGTTCAACATGCTACAGTACAATGACAAACTTTGGCCTCTTGCTGGAGTCTCTGCACTGTAGTATACAGCCACCAAGCAGCGTTCATTTCTGAGTCTGAGAGCATAATACGGGTCCATTTTGTTCTGTCTGTTTGGACTATGCATAAATCTGCGTGATTACATGAAGGCTCGGCCCAAATTATACTTGGACCAGCCGAAATGTTGCGACATAGAGGGGTCAGAAAACTGAGCTCTCGAGAGGGCTGTTGCAGCCTAAAAGAGGGACATTTCCAAAATTTTCCTGAGATTGTTCAAATGTGAACCAAATGGGCCCATTTGTACACTCAGGGGAAAAAAACACAACTTGATGATTGAGCTGTCATTGGAGTGATCCTATGAAGTGAAGTGCAGTTTACATTTGCTCAATGTCTGTTTTGTTAGCTTTGGCTGTGTGGGTGTGTGTGGTGCCATTTACCGTTTGAAGGTTGGGCTTTCCTTCATTTGCTATTCATCTTGCTTCTTTTTTGACCCGTCTTTTCTCAGAGGCAAGAGACAAAGAGAGAAGTGAGTGGTAGTTAGTTTGTGTGCGTGTGTGTGAGAGAGATGGATAGAGAGTGGAGGGAGGATGGGTTGATTCTTTCAGAGCCCTGACCTAGCACAGAGGGGGCTTTGAGCTGGATTTATTTTGGCATTTGGGCCGACCTGAGCACCCCAATCCTTCTAGGGGTTAGCGTAGTCGCGACATCTCAACTCAACACGTCTGATTTATCATATTCATACATGCATAATACTGTAGACTTGCATGTAAAAACCAAGCTACTCCACAAGCTCACTCACAATGCATCGCGGCGCGGCCTGCCAGCCATGCAGGCCATGGCGCGACACTTCCGTACGTGCGCGGACATATAAATGATGCTTTTGCTGTGGCTTCCTGACCCATTAGTGTCACTGGGAGCACGAGAGGAGGAGGAGGACGAGGAGGAGGAGGAGGAGGAGAGTAGGCTTTAGCCAGTAACCGCACAGTGCGGGACTCCACCAAGGATGAGAACCTCATTATAAACCTCTAGCTTGTCACCGCACGGCAATCAGTAATCACCACTAGCAATCAGCCCAGCTTGCTCTGTGTGTGTGTGCGCGTGTGCGCGCGCACGTGCGTGCGTGCATGTGCAGCTGCCTACAGTAAAATTGGCTCCGTTAAGGATTTTTTTACAGAATGACAGAGAATATGAAAGTGTCTCTGTGTACTATTGTGTATGTGTAGGTCTACTATATGTCTAGGTGTGTTTGTCTGTATGTCTGAATCTGTGTGCATGCATAATAGCTTTCAATACGTACACACCAAAACTCAAAATTTCAGTATTGCGTTACTGCGGAAAAAGAAAGTCAGAGAGAGAAGCTAGAGTCCGCTGAGAGAGAGTCATAATTGCCAGTTTACATCGGGCACGATATAGGTGTAGGAGCAATGAACTGCATTATTAAAGGACCAGTGTTCTCAAATGGGTTGCCCATCGTGCCGTTTGGCTCTGTGCACGTGTGTGTGTGTGTGTACTGTATGTGCGAGCACGCATACGCCTGCAGCCTGCCTGCCTGTGTGCGGCAATGTGTGCGGCAGCAGCAGCAGCCCATCTCTTCCCTGCGCTGCTGTCCTTCCATTCTGTGCTTGAAGGTCAGTCGTGTTGTGGCTCGTTACTCTAACAAGCACTCAGCTGGTTCCCCTCGGGGCTCTGTCATTGGCTGGCGTCTTCATTCAGCCAGGCAAAAAGAGGAAAGCGCATGCAATGCAGCTCGGATTAATACAGCAATTATCCAGACTTTGCTTGTGTGCTGGCCGTGTTTTCGGGCCGAGCTGTGACGAGTGTCAACGGGTACTTCCAGCCTGTTCCAGCTTGCATCTTGCGATGGTCAGATTGCAGTAAAACAGTGGTTTTCAACCTTTTTCATACCAGGGCCCACTATTTCTTCAGCATTTGAGCCACGGACCACCATTGGATGACAATTTAGCCCCACAGACCCCAAAACTAAAATGTATTTTGCTTTTGTCCACAAAACAGTCAAACATACAGATCAAAATGACCATTCATTTTCTACATTCTCTAGTTGTGTAGACTTGGGCTAATTCACATGATGAATATTTTAACTCTTTGAGAGTGGGGGGACCACCTGGAACCCTCCCAGGGACTACTGGTGGTCCCAGGACCACCTGTTGAAAACCCATGCTATAGTCCATGATCACAGTTCAGGGGGGCTTTTTGGGCCCGTCATTATATTCCTCTCTTGTTGCTGTTTACTGCCTGTGATGTGCTATGTTGCTGTTGTTGGTGTTACTGTCTGTGATGCTTTATGTTGTCTTTTTCCGTAATGTACAGTCAAGCGAAGATGAATCTCCCCTCGGGGACCAATAAATTTAAATCTAATCTCCTTGTGAGAGTCGGAATCAGCTGTCTTGTCACATCACAGTTTCACACACAAAATTGTGGGTTTTGTGCACATTGTTCCCATCGCGTCGTCCCACGGGTTACCCATGGGACGGATTGGGCTGAGTCATGTTCACTGTTCACTTTGGTTTCGGTCTGGGTTGGCTGGTCAGCCAGCATTCATTTCTGAGTCTGCAAGCATGCTAAGGGTCCGTTTGGTTCTGTCTGTTTGGATGATGCATAAATCGTCCCAAATATTATTCGGACCAGCCGAAAAGTTGCGACATTGAGGGGTCAGAAAACTAACCTCTCGAGAGTGCTGCTGCAGCCTAAAAGAGGGAGAAAAGGGGGACATTTCCAAAATGTCAAGAAAATGTTTGCGGTCCGATGTTGGGGACGGGTCAAATAATGCATAATGGGATTTTTCCAAATGGTTGTTTTTAACACAAACCCTGGGAGAACATTTTGTGCAGCATACAGGATTGTCGTGTGTTGGCGTGTTAGTCGATATCTCTTCCCAAACAGTGACAGTGATGCTATAGGAGCCTATACTTCCACAAAACACTCCCAACACAGCAGTCACGTATACAGTACCATAGCGGTAGCCCATCTGCACATACTGTAATTATCATCATCACCAGGGGCGGATGTAGCATTTCCCAATTGAGGGGGGGCAGAAGAAAATGGTAAGGGGTCAGATTCATCGCCGTGTCGCTGTCGCTTTGCGCCACGGGCGATGAAGAAAACAACTGCCCTGCCTGTCGTTACATCACATCACTTGCTATAGGTCACTGGATTGCACCCTCCAAAATAGCAACAAGCTGGGCATCCTACAGTAACATTGGACTACTGTAACATTAGAATACTGAGCATTATTGATTTCATGCTTTACCTGTCGTATAGCTTTAATTGATTATTATTGAGATGTAATGGATTGCATTTTTATAGTGCTTTTCCAAGTGCTCAAAGCACTTTACAATGGTCCATTCATTCATTGGGAGGTGAAGTGGCGAACAGTCAACGCCAGCATCCTCACTTCCCACATTCAAACACCAATAGTGGCCAGCTCACACTGACCAACTCATTGGAGGCAATTTGGGGTTCAGTGTCTTGCCCAAGACACTTGCCCATGACATACGGACAGGAGGAGTCGGGATTCGAACCACCGACCCACGGATCATTGGACGACCTGCTCTACCTCCTGAGCCACAGCTGCCCCTGAAAGTTGAAACATTCTTCAATTCCAATTAAAAAAATAGCAACAAAATATTCAGAATTCCAATTCATGAAAAGTTAAACATTGAAAAGAATAGAGCCTTGTAAAATCCTCGGAGCACCTTGTTCACTGTCTTCTTCCACATCTTCTTATACAAACTTGTGTACTGCTAGTTCCTACAGTAACTGTGTGTGTGTGTGTGTGTGTGTGTGTGTGTGTGTGTGTGTGTGTGTGTGTGTGTGTGTGTGTGTGTGTGTGTGTGTGTGTGTGTGTGTGTGTGTGTGTGTGTGTGTGTGTGTGTGTGTGTGTGTGTGTGTGTGTGTGTGTGTGTGTGTGTGTGAAGGGCAGGCGTTGGGTTCACTGCGCCGGCTGCCGCCAGCCAAGCCTCAGCTACGTGTCACTCTCTGAAAATAACAGATTTTCGAGCAAACAACAACTTGATGGTGACACATTACTGGTGGTGCAGCAACACAAACTACACGTCTGTACAGTACAGAAGCAAATATGTGCAGCTCTAGTTGCACATGCAGACCAATTGTAATTTGACCAAAGCCTGCATAGTTTTAACAACTTTCTCTCTTGTTTGTGTCTTTCCTTTTTTTTGTTGCAGTCATGCGGCGGAACCCGTTTGTGGTGGACGGTTGCTGTCGGAAGGGCTCCCGCAACGCCCTGCAAGAACTCTACAACCCCACGCAGGTACAGTAGGACGCTCACTGGAGACTAGAGAGAACATACTGCAACCTCCCTCTGTCTTCTCACTGGAGGGGGAGAGAGTACAGTCTGCAACCTGTCATCAGTGCTGGAAAAATAACTCAATTCTTAGGACCACTTCACCATGTAGAAATACAGGCTTTTTTTGTGGAATTTGTTTAAAATATATTATCGACAACAATACTAATGATTTCAGTAGTTGCGTTGTCAATTTGTCATCAGTTTAAGTAGGAACCTTTTGCACAGATTCCGTTTCAGGAGGAATCTTATAATGGCGGACATTTCTGCCAGAAGACGTTAAGGGGTGAACTTGTTGGACACCTAATCATGCACAAGTGTAAATACTTATTCTCCCCACTTATTGATGAGGGACACAAAATATGTCTGCCATCAATAAGTGGGGAGACGAAATTTTCTACTATTCGGCAGGAGGCATTGATTTCCGTGGGTGCCTCTGTTTCCCACGCAAAAATCTGCATTCGCGGAAACATGGACAGCTGCTGGGCCTATACTGTAGAGTCAGGTCAAGTGGTTAAGGTCTGTGTGTACTTGTAATAAAGAATCAAAATATGCAAAGTAACTACTAACTTGTAACTCAAGTTGTTGTTGCTGCAATTCCAGTGCAGCAACAAGTATCTGCACTCACTAGAGTAGAAGCAAAGATATTGGAAGTTGGAAAATACTCCAGGACAAAAAATGCAGGGTACTCAAATCAAGTACAGTACTTGAATAAAATGTACAGTTGGAGCTTTACATTTGTCTCTCTTCTTTCTGTCTCCGTCTCATCTCCCATCCTTATACCCCAGACACGCAGCAGCGCTCTGTCACAAATCAACATCTGTCTCTTGGCTTCTGTTTGTCTCTCTGTCTCTCTTAACCTTTCCCCCCTGTGTCCACATTCTCTCCTCTCCCCGGCAGAGTCTCTGACTCAGCGGAGCCGTTCTCTGCCTGGCCTCGACCTCGGGCTGCCGTTTTTAGATTCTGCACGCCTCCTTCTGTGGCCCTCTCACCCACCCCACTCCCCACCCACCTCCACACCCCATTCTTAAACATAGGATATATAGAGACCACCCTGGCTGTATTGACCGTGACATGTGTCAGTCCACTAGTGGGGTCACTGAGTCCCCACAGCTCCTCCCAACACACACAAACACATGATAATGACCCCCCTGGGTTCCAGATGGACCCCATTAGCATTAAGAGAGTTGCCTTCCATGTCCGGGTCAGCCCTCTGTGGGGTGTTTTGTTGCACGTGTGGGACCAGTCGAGTGGGGAAATGGGACGGAACGTGGTTAATCTCAAAACACGTCTACTACTGTGCAGTGTTTTGAGATTGATCTAGAATCTCAAAACACTGCACAGTAGCACACGTGTTTTGAGATTGTAAATCACATATTTTTGATTTGCAATATGGCCCCTCTGAGTGAATATGGAAATATAGTGGCACCATGGGGATACTTCTCGGATTATTTAAAAAACACTATAGTAGGAGAAGAGACAACAGAAAGCCAAATATTAGGGGACTACAAAGTATTAGGGCATTTTGAACACTGGTGCCTGATGCCCAGTCACAATGTGGGCCAGAGTCTCACTTTGTGGGACGCTTGAAAATGAGGGACTGTCCCACGCAAAGAGGGACATCTGGTCACCGCAGGACAGGCCTGCGGTCCACTCCACCGGCGTTCATGGCATGCCCTCTGCGATGGGTTTGCCCCGAGAAAGAACACGGGGGAAGTGTGATATTTGATGAAACGTCAGTGCGGTCACCCTGCATTCTAGCCCAGGCACGACTATCATAGATGTTTGATGCAAACAGTCTCCTTCCCGTAAGTGCAAAGAGGGGTGTCTCTCCACCCCTATCTCCCTCTCTCTCTCTGACCTGTGACGTCGGTTGGCGCAGCAGTAACTCAGCGGAGACCGTCAGAGGTGATGCTATCTCCGAGTGATGGATGGCGTGGCGGCTTCTCCTTCTCCTCCTCCATCTCCTCCTCCTCCTCTGCGTCTGCATTGGCCTCATGACGCTCTTCTTCCTTTCACTATCCATCACTCCCCTGTCCGTCCCTTTTTCTGCTATGGCTAAATCTTGCCCTCTTCCCTCCCTCTGTGTGCAACCTCTGGCCGTCCTCCCTTTTACTCTTATACTTGTGTACCCCCATGTTGTCTTTTACACTTCTGTGTCAAGTACACACTGCACCAAAACTGACAGCGGCTTGGAGATTTATAGTACATTTCAAGTACCAGAACAACAAATCTGGAAAAACTGAACTGTTCCATCAAGACATTTAGATTCTTTCAGAATAATTGTCGCCACAGTGGAGATCTGTTTTTGCACTCTATCCGCGTGTCCATCCGTCCGTGTATGTGTGTCCGTCCGTCTATGTACAGCATATCTCCGGCATCGTTAATCTGATTGTTTCCAAACTTTGCGCACACACTTCCTGGATGCTGGCAATGAACCTCCAGAACGGCCTGTTATACCGCCACCCTTAGTCAGCATGCTATTTTACATCTGCAGTACCTGCATCGATCTGCATGAAATGTTGCGTGTGCACTCCTTAGAGGGCAAAGATGAACCTTTTGACCTGTGGAGGCAAAAAGTGAAAAGAGGCATGTATAAAGAGGGGAAAGGAGGAGGTTGGGGGAAAGGATGAACGGATGGGATGTGGGTCAGTGAGTGTGTGAGTGGAAAGTGAGTCCCCCACTTCCATTAAGACCCTTTCAGGCCGGGAATCCATATTTGGATTCTGTACAGTATGTACAGTATTCCATAATTAACTTTATTTCATGCTGAAATATAAATATTTCATGTTTTTCAAAAACCTTAGGTCAGGCCTAAATGGGTCCCCCACTTCCATTAAGGGAGAGTTATTATTATTAAGTCATTCCACAAAGGCTAAGGCCTCCGTTCACACTATTAAATCTGATAAATCAGCCAGGATTCATCAAATCAGCTCTGATAAGACCAGCTACATCCATTTTCAGCGGGAGTCACGTGGTTTGACTCGTCAATCTTGTCCCGTGTTGTTTCCTACCCTGTTCCATCTTGACAACAGTGACGGCTCCAGGAAATGGTGACTGTGCGTGCTATGTAGGCTGGTGTTCCAGACTCTGGTTCTACATTGAAGTTCAAATTCAACTTCAACTCTGCCACTGCGTCTGGAAAGAAGCCTAACTCCACGAGCGGGCGTGGATTATGAAGGTCGGAATACTGTCGAGACTTATGATTGGTTTCTGAAAAAAAAACAAGACTTTAGGCTCGTCGGAACAACATCCAGAGACAGAGACAAAGAAGCAACAGGTGATGTCAGGGAAATTCGAGTCAAGCCGGCACTATCCAGACTCAGTTTCCGGTAACATTCATAAGTTCAGTGTTGCCAATGGTAAATGAGGCTGGTCCCAGGCTAGGTGATATGGGGGTACTGGTGATTTCGTGACTTTGTTTACATAGAAGTCTTTCAGTTGGGCTTGTTTTGAGGGGGGGCTTTTAGGCTAAACCCCTCATGGAACCGCCCCTGCTTGACAAGTCAAGAATTTTCACGCCAAATCACATGACTCCCATTGGAAATGAATGGAGCTGAATGGTCTCACCGTGGCTGATTTGATGAAACTTTATGGACTTACCCAGATGTAATGGTGTGAATGGCGCCCTAAGATTACACCGGTCGTGGTCGTGTAAGCGATCATAGATCATTCTTTCTCGCTGGGGATTTTTCCACCCATTTCCACTCATGTGAAGTCCCATTGATATGATTTTTTCCCTCTGTATGCTGACAGTCAGGGTGCTATACTGCAGCCAGTGCAAACTCCAACAGGGTGCCTTGGGTTAGTGGTCGAGAGGGACCATGTGTGTGGGTGTGTGTGTGTGTGTGTGTGTGCACGTATGCATGTGCGTCTGTTTACACACACGTGCGTACAGTATGCACCTTGTGTGTATGTGTTTTAACAGGGGTCCAGTCACAGTTACATCATCTGCACGGTGTGTGCGTGTGCAAGCGCGTGTGCACAGACCAACAGGATCTATTTGGGGCATGGAATTCCACCCAGAGATTCTGTGTGGGTTTTTCTCTCTCTGGGGTTTGACACTGCATTACTGTATGGCTGAACCCCATGCCCCTCTGCTGCTGGCTAATCCATCTTATTATTCCCCTCAAGTGCAACACATATATAGCCAACAGACAGACAGACTTTGACTAACATGTGGGGGCATGCTCTCTCGCAGCAGCGGCTCTTAAAACTGTTTCATGTCAAAGTCACCCCCATGTAAACATCTATTTGGCCGTGGAGTAGTCTCGGGCCCCAGGCTTACTTATATCTTCGCTGTGAAATGAAAGTCTGGGGACATGGTACCCCAGAGAGGCTATCAAAAGGCGGGACTTCCGGTTTGTTAATTTCCCCCGGAAGCTTCTGGAAATTTCCATTTTTCCACCAATCCGCAGCATGGTGCTCCCAAAAATGTATGTATACCCCGCGGGAACATTTTATTTCTCCCTCGCAAAGCTGTTGTAAAGGTTTAAAAGAAGGAATCGTGTGCACTTTGCACACAAATCTCAGAATTATTTTTCTATTTTTAGCAGATCTTTTGTGATTTTGTTTGTGATTCTGTTTTTCTTTTTTTGTATAATCAACTTTAGTTAATGTTTATTGTCAGAAAATGGCCATATATTATTGACCTGATGACATATATTTCTCTTCAGTAAAGTGGAGGGGCTGCTAAAGCATTAAAACTTCCGGCTTCACATGCATTTTTCAGCTGTAGCATTGGAGTCACTGGACTACTCTTGGTGCGGCGAGGCATGCGAAACATGGAGCTTTCCGGGTAGTATTGGGCAGGTATAAATCAGGACAGGTGCATTGGCGTGGAGGGTGGAGAGAGTGGCGTGGTCAAGGGCATGGTCAATTTTTATGTTTCTCTACCTCCTGAACATCTCTTGTTCCAACTCCAACTCTAAAATGGACGGTGATTTTAAGCAGCATTCTGTATTAACTCATTTTTGCTGCCCCCTTCTCCCCTCCCAAAAAACTTTGAGAGACACATACTGCTCTAGCATTATCTTGTCACGATAACCGCAACCAGATTCACTCCATTCAGCTCTTCTCTTCTTAACAATTACAATACACGTTCGAAGAACTCTCTCTGCCTCTAGATATGCGGACGGAAATTGTACTCGTTGCGGGAGAGGAAAGAGGAAACATGTCTGTCGTGTTTAGTGACAGGGCTAATGAGCTCCAGTCCTCATGGAAATGTCTCCTCGCCGGGTGAATTTGGGCAAAGAGAGGAGGAAACATAATACGCTCATTACCCAACAGTCAAATGCTGATTCAGAGTCCCAAGGAGGGACCGGGCGATAAGAGATTCTTTCTGCTGTTTGTCCAAATTGCTGTGGTGAGTCCATGGTGGAGATAAGTGATACCAGGCGATAGACACTAGCTAGTAAGGCGGAAGTGCGTGTGTGAATGGCTTTGGCAGTAGACGTAAAGCTGTCTAGAATGTTTGGACAGCTCCAATCCCACACAACCTCTTTCATTCAGAGGTGTGCATGTCTGTTCGTTCATGTGTGTGTCCGTGAGTGTGTGTGCATGCGTTTGCACCTGTGGTGAATGTACAGTATACTGTATATATCAGGGGTTTTCAACCAGTCGTCCGGGGACCACCAGTTGTCCTTGAGGGGGTTCCATGTGGTCCCCAGGCTAAATGATGGAAAGTTAAGCAGATGTAACTCATTGAGAGTGTAAACATAAAAAAACAGAATGGACCCTTGCGGGTCCAATTGGTTTCATTTTACACTCTCGAGAGTTGTGTAGACTCTCAAGTCTACACAACTAGAAAATGTAGAAGATTGATTTGGGTCTGTATGTTTGACTGTTTTGTTTCCCAAATCAATCCGGGAATTGCGGACAAAAACTAAAGAAATCTTTTGTTTTTAGACATTTTAGCCCAAAACAAAAGAAATCTTTTGTTTTGGGCTAAAATGTCCTCAAATGATGGTCCGTGGCTCAAATTCTGAATAAATAGTCGGCCCTGGAATCAAAAAGGTTGAAAACCACTGATGTAACATTCTTCTCAGGGTCTTTATTGTGTTGGGTAATGTTATGTGAGTACAGAGTAAAGAAAAACCCTCAAGAACTTGACAAGAAAATGCCCAAACCATTCACTGTCTCTGTGTTATCCAGCTGTCACAGGTCATATAGAACAATCCATCTTTTCTCTTATTTTGTTTGGCTTTCTCCATCTCCTGTTTATCCGCCCATAATCTATCTATCTATTTTGGTTTTGAGTGAGATATACAGTGAAAAGAGGAGGACACATGATGTGTGATAGAAGACAGGCACTTTGACGGTTTTTGAGCGAAAGTGGCTGCAGATTATCATTATCCTGTCTGTCTGTGTGCTGCAGCTATAATTATCTCTCTTTTTTGTCTTTGAGATACCATCACACAGCCAGCCAGGCAGGCAGGCGTGCACACACACCAGGGGCGGATCTAGGCATGGCTATGGGGGGGCAATGCCCCCATAAATGCCCTGACTGCCCCACCAAACATGATGGCATGCAAACAACCCAAATTTCAAAGATATTTCCAATTAAAGTGCTTATAATTAAAATGATTTGAAACACTATGCTACTAACTAACTACAATTGTCAAACCAACCGCATTTCATCATTGAAAACAGAAAACTCTCTGAGTCAGACCTTTAGCTTTATGCGTATCATTGATGCTTTACTTGCCTAATAAAAGTCCTGTAACCGGAAATGGTATGGGGGCGGCTTCATTTCTCCTTCATTTACTCCTGCCCCAAATTGGGAAGTATTATATCCGCCCCTGACACACACACACACACACACACACACACACACACACACACACACACACACACACACACACACACACACACACACACACACACACACACACACTGGCACAGAGACAGACACAGGTATTCACACACTGTAACGAATCTGCGTGATTTCTACAGTTAGGTACTGTATTATGGACATCATCTTACTGTGAACAGTGGTTACAGTACAGTATTGTAATTATACACCGGGCTATTGCAATAGTGACAATAATTTACTGTGAATGATTTTACAGTAGAACACTATAAAATTTACACAATGTTACAGTGACATTACAGTCAATTACTGTAAATAATATGTAAGTTACTGTGAATATATTTACACTGTATAACTGTAATTCTGCACCTTGTTGCTGTATTATGAACAGTACATTACTGTGATTAATGAGTAAGGTACTGTGAATTATATTTACAGTATATAACTGCAATTCCACACACGTTTACTGTAATAAATATAGTATTTTACTGTGAATTAGCTATGGTTAGGGCATGGCTTCTGGAACAAATCTGAAGGCAGGTTCTTGAATAGCACATTGATTTGATCATTAGGGTATACAGTATGTTTCCTCCAAAACAATCCTACGGTTGTCAAGTAATCGCTTGTCAAAGAGTAAACCCTTGGGTTAGTTGTGGAATAGCCTGGTCTAGCCCTCAATGATTTTGGCCTTGGGGGGGCGGGGTGTCGTGGGATCCACACGGCGGAAGTGCTGCGCTCTGATTTGATCTCACTGATTTGAGCTCGCTGTTCTACGTCACATCATTTAGAGCGACGCCCACCCCGGAAGGTTCACTCCCCCCTCAAGGCCACTTTCCAACGTGCGTTAGGCCAGGCTTTCCGTTTTCGCGCAACGCAAATGAAAATGAAAGCCTGAGTGTCGAGGCTAGTTGTGGAATGAATCCCACACCATGGTTGCGGTCGGCGCCTCACTGCGAAAGTCTTCCACCTTCGCTGTTTCCACAGGACAGCACATAGACACATACAATCCATATACCATACTGCAAGACAAATGGAAATAAGCAAAATTCTTGTATAAAAGTTGCCTGAGGGCAAATACATCCATGGGTGTGTGTCTTGATCCAGCTGTACAACAGCTGGTCCTCAATCTTATTGTTGATATTTTGGAAATAATCCAGACAAATACAACATAGTAGATGAAACAGATGAGTGCTCAAATGCAACAATTTACAATTTAGGCATTTACCTCACAGACCTCACAGACCTCACGGTCTGTGAGGTTAGGTTGTGGGTCGGGGGTTTAGGCTTAGGGTTACGGTTGGAGAAGGGTAGGGTTTTGCTACAAACATGCCTAAACCCTTCTCTAACCCTCATCCTCATCATAACCGCAAGCACGTTGCAGCTGATAGTGGATTTCCAGCGCATGTTCGGACTAATGGGACTTCTGATCTATGGGACTTCGGTACTTAGATCAGTCCCTTTCGGAGCCAGGAGGGAGAAAAGCTTGGGGTGGGGGTGCTTGGAGCGTTGGAGCGTTGGCCAGGCGTTTTAGCGGGGGTACTGCCAGCTTCCCAGTGTCGGCTGATCAGAGTGCACCTGAGGTTTGTAGGGTTTTATGAGACCAGTAAGATATGGTGGAGTCATACCTTTTATTTTTATTAATGCCAGCGTGAGAGTTTTGAGCTCTGTGCATGCAGCGACCAGGAGCCAATGGAGGGAACGGAAAGGGGGATGACATGCAAGAACTTTGGCTGGTTAAAGACCAAGCAGTCAGCGTACAGTTCACTGTACAATACTCCAAATTTGCTGTATGTCAGCATGAGTATGTCGGACAGCTGAGCTCAAATGCTCAGAGACAAATGCTTTGGTTGCTGTCCTCCTGCGACACTCGTATGCAAAGTCACGTCTTAAGAGATATAGCCTCTCATAGGCTTTTGACAGAGAAACCCAAACTACACTGCATCAGAGCAACTCAAAGTTGAGCTTTCGGCATTGTACACACATGCCTAGCAGGGACACCATGACTCTGATCAAAACCAGCAGGACATTTTGATGGTGTCCTGCTGGACACCATCTTTTTCGTGATTTAAGACATTTAAAAGAGTCTGATCAAAACCACCAGGACACTGTTTTGATCGGGTCAATGAGACAATCTCAGAAATGGTCTCGTTTTTGTTCTGCAATTTTCGGAAAGCTTAAACCTAATGCTCAGCCTCAGCTCTGCCAGTGTTGCAGGCTTTTCTGCGATCTAAGACATTTCTAAGAGTCTGATCGAAATCAGAAGGACACCATTTCAATCTGGGCAACAAGACGATCTTAGTGATGGTCTCGTTTTTGTTCTGTTACAAGTGGAAAGCCTTCTGGTGACCCAGGGGCCCATAATTTCTAGGTTTGCCTATGGATTGGAGTAGAAAGGAGGTCTAGTGAAAAGGTATTCCATTGGGTATTGTGACGCCAGTATAAGTCTTGCTTGAATGCTTCTAAGGGTGCAAGGACTTAATATGAGAGCCCCACTGTCCCAGAGTTTGGCGTCTATGCCCTCATAAAATTAGCAACACCAAAGGTACTGTGACATTTGCCTAAAATCAAGACATTCCAGGATATGTTGCTGTTTTTACAGTATGTACAGTGTACGCAATACTGCATGCTGTAATCTCAACATACGGCACTAAAACAATAAAATCCCATACATAAAAACAATTAATAAATAACATTATGGCGTAATGTGTCCTCTGATACCGACACTCAATAGTCTGACAAGATATAGTACAGTAAGCTATAGTTCCAGATAAATAGGTTATACAGTAGATCAGAGATAAATGTGTAGGATGGCACAATTAAGTCATAAGATCATCATTGTGGTCCTCTTGGTTGCATTATGGCATCAGTAGTGTTCACAGGACAGGCACCTATTCGATTTGAATTCTAACTAATGACTTGCAATTGAACAAAAGCTTAATTAAATAAAAGATTTGTGTTCACAGTAACATACTTTAAAATCACGAAACAATACTAGTGTTTAATGTATGTTACTGTAGACCGAAATGCATTGTGGGACGTTTACAGTAATATGCATTAAAATCATGGAATCGCACTAGTGTATAGTGTATGTTACTGTAGACTGAACTGCATTGTGGGAAGAAGACTGATTTTGAAAGTAAACATACAGGACATTGTGTTCTCCCTGCTGCAGAGTGCAGAGCTGCTCAGTGCTCAGAAAGTAGCAAGTAAGTACAATTCTTTTTTATCTACAGTACTTATTAGATTCATGTCATTCAGAGTGGAAAATACATAATACATAATTGGTGTTGCAATTGAAAGAGGATTTCTAACTAACTTCTAACTGTTACTTGATGTGGCATGGCAGCTAGCTGCAGTAGCATTTAGTTAGCAGCACTATTTTGGTGTTTGGTAGTGGTTTCATGATTAGTTTTGTGTTGCCTGTTGGCTAGCTAGGTAATGGATAATTGGTGTTACTTTTGAAAGAGGATTGTTTTTGTTTGTGTTTTACATGTTTTATTTCACATGTGGCATAGCACTTTTTAGTTTTCATTTTGTGTTGTTTGGTGGTTGGTTAGGTTTTTATTTTCCTTGGCTAGGTATGTTGATTAGCTGGTAATCAAAATGGTCAACTCTTTTGTCTGTAAGCAGTGTCATGTATCAGCAGAGACTCTTAACACATTTTACCAACATGTTAAGATGCATAGACACCTGGCTAATTTCATGTTCAATTGTGGTTTGCCTAGTTGCCCTTGCAGTTTTAAAACATTGTTGGCACTTAAATCCCACATGCGTCGGAAGCATACAGAGCAAAAGAAAACTATCCATAGACCAGTTCAGGCTAATGAGTGGACCTGTAAGGTTGAGGGATGCAAGCATACATGTTTCAATTTAGATAGATTTGTTGAACATTTAAAAATGCACATAAGGAATGGAAAAAGGGTTGGCTGTCCCTTCCCCAACTGTAATTCTTTTTTCGGCGTAAGTTCATCTTTTACATCCCACATCAGCAGGAAACACAAACCCAAAGCCCAAATACAAGAAGATGCCTCATTGTTTGATAATCCTGTCCAAATAGAAAATGATGCAGCATTGTTTGAGAATCCTGTCGAAATGGACAGTGATGATAGGCCTGACACTGAAGGTGATGATGAAAGTCATGTTAATCCTGACACATTTCTTACCAACCTGGCACTATTCTACTTAAGGATGCAAAGTAAAATGCTTTTACCAGCCAGTACTATCCAAAGTTTAATTGAGGATTTCCAAGTTGTCCATGAGAGCAGTATGGAACTGGTATTTTCCAACTTGAAGGCTGAATTAGCAAAGCAGAATATGCCAGAAAGTGAAATTGATAGAATTCTAACTGGACTAAATAAGAATAACCTCATGCGGCTGTATAATGAGGGAATATTTAGATCTGATCAAACCAGGAAGACATATTTCAAGAGACATTTTCACTATGTAGCACCCACGCAGGTTTATCTTGGTATAGACACCAATGGAAAGGATCAGTTTTTGCAATATGTTCCAGTAAAGGAGACTTTAAAGGCCCTATTGAACCACCAGTCTGTTAAAGAACAGTTCGCTGACGCACAGACACACAGATCAGATGATCCACATTTGCTTGAGGATGTAAGGGATGGCAGAAATTTTAAAGAAAAGAATATCTTTAAGCAATGCAAGTCCTCCGTTTCAATTATCTTGTTCCAAGATGCATTTGAGGTGGCCAATCCTCTTGGGTCAGGACGAAAAAAGCATAAACAACTTGCAGTTTACATGACACTGTCAGAAATCTCTGCTCACAATAGGTCCTCTATAGACCCAATACAGCTTGTTATGCTTTGTAGGGAGGATGATTTTAAGTTTTTTGGGCAAGCTAAAGTGTTTGATCCTCTTGTGAGAGATTTAAAGGACATAGAAGAGTCTGGAATTGTGCTGGATAATGGCCAAATCGTGCAAGGGGCAGTGATCGCATTTTGTGGAGATAACCTTGGGTCACACACCATTGGGGGCTTCACAGAAAATTTTAGTAAAAGTAAACATTTCTGTCGCTATTGTGTCATAGATAGAGACACATTTACACATTCTCCCACAGAATTGGGCCCTGCACGGACAAAACAGAGTTACAAGGATTCTGTGGATGTTCTAGCAATGAACCAGGGATTAGCTAATGCTGATGGTGTTCATTTTGACTCTGTCTTTAATAGCCTCAAACACTTCCATGTATGTGACCCAGGGCTCCCTCCTTGCTTAGGCCATGACCTATTTGAAGGTGTTGTTGCAACAGATCTCGCTCTTTACATGAAACATCTCATCACTGTAGAGAAGCATTTTACTTACACTCAGTTGAATAGGATCATTTCTACTTTTAAGTATTTACAAAACGATTCTAACAGCAAACCATGTGAAGTACGTGCAGACAGTGAAAAGCTTGCAGGAAATGCAGCTCAAAATTGGTGTTTACTCCGCTTACTCCCACTGCTTATTGGTGACAGGATAAAGAATCCTTTTGAAGATGAGGTCTGGCAGTTGTGCTTACAGCTACGAGAGATTGTGGCAATCATAACTGCACCAAAAATCCATGCCAACCAAGTAGCATATCTAAAGGTTATACTGGAGCACTATATTCATTCAAGAGCTACTCTCTTTCCAGATAAACCACTGAAACCAAAACACCATTACTTGCTTCACTACCCTGGACTCATACTACATTTCGGTCCACTCATTAGACTTTGGACTCTTCGGTTTGAAAGCAAGCACTCGTTTTTTAAAGAGTGTGCAAGAAAGCTTCATAATTTCAAAAACCTTAACAGCACACTGGCTGACAGACATCAACTCTTACAAGCCTATCTTCAGGCTGGCGGCCTTTTCCCACCGACTGTGCAAATACAGCATGCTGATGAATTTGATGCTCTGTTGTATAATCATGACATACAAGAAGCTGTCAGGATGAGAGGTTTCCATGAGGCATCTATAGTGACACCGGTTATTACTTACAAGGGAACCAAATACCAAAAGTCCATGATCGTAGTTGTGGAGCACAATGATGCGGGATACACCTTTGGAAAAATTGTATTGATTTTGCTAAACTCATCCAAGGTTTACTTTGTAATTGAAAAACATCCCTCAGTGCCTTTGATGGATCTAGGTGTACATTGCCTGCTTGACATGGGTGTTTCTTACATGTGTGTTGAATTGGAGAGCCTTGCTGATTACTACCCATTGCCATTATATAACAGATTTGATGTTAATCTTGTATCTTTCCATCACTCTGTTTATTCTAATTAAGAGGTAATGGAGCAGCTCATCAGCATCATCAGGAAGGCCCTCCCCGAACTTCAGGAGAGTGAATTTCAGCAACTGATCAACCAATTGACTGCCATAGGCGTGAAGAAAGAGAAAGATTTGCTGTTTGTTGCAGTGGAAGATGTCAAAGATGTCATCTCAGTTATAGATGCAAGAATACTTGTACACTACTTAAAGAACAGAGGTGAGTCTTAAGTCATGATGAGGGTGCATTTATTTCAATTCATTTTTGTGTGTGTACGCACACCTATGCAGCTACAATTATTGCCCAGTAATTCCTGCTCTATATTCCATTATACAGGCCATGAAGACACCCCCAGCACCCCCAGCAACCCCAGCACCCCCAACTCTGATTCTCCAGCTCAAGCAACGTCCAACTCGCCAAGCACCAATTGTCCAACCCCGCCCACTCCAGGCTATGTGCCAATACAAAGCACTGGATGGCTGACATCCTATGAGGTACCATGGGAGAAGATGCCGGCAACGTTAAGGCAATCTATTGCACAGGGACAAAGACCCAGAAAGGAAGACAGACTAGAAATGGTGAGAGTCATTGTCAATTCCATCAGAGAAGTTTGCTTGAACCCCAAACTCAACCAGTGTTCTGAAATAGCCCAAAGAATCTGTGCTAAGTACCCAGCAAGCTTTGCTGACGTCTTCGAGGGACAGACGGTGGGAAATGGTTATAACAGTTTGGAGTGTCAACTAAAGGCCAGAGTAGATTATATGAATCGGGACAACACGCTAGTTCGTGTTAGAAAACCAAAAAGACTTTCAGCGGTCATGGATGCCAGTGAGCCTGAAACATCCAGCACCCAGCCAACTCTGTCTAAGTGTGCAAAAACAGACAGTTATGGCTGCATCAATTGGCAGCCACTTGGTCTGCCTGAAGGTGAGACACCGGCCTCTATAGAGGCGAAGAGAGCTGAGATGGAAGGCCTTTTCTCAACAGAGGGTCCCCAGGCAGCAAAACGTGGCCGAGTGGATGAATTGATGAAGATGACATATGCTACACAGCGCTATGTTATCAATAGAAACCCTCCACCCGGCATTATGGAGCTCAAGGAACAGTGGCCATTTCTGTTCATTTCTAGATTCATGTGTGCTCACTTCAGCACATTGACAGGTATTGATATTGACACAAAACTCCAGGATTGCCTGGAAAGTAAAGGGAAGAAGCTGCTACATTTCTTTCAAAGTCAACTTACACGGTGGACAAAGGCTGTCCGAATTGTGCTGAAAGACATTAGTGAGGTAGCCAACGTCAACAATGGAGTTGCATCTCTACTCGTCACAATGGCGTACTTCAAAGAAAAAGAGGATTCACTCTTTCTCCTGGCTGATGTAAGTACTTGAACATAATGTGTCCACTGCATATCTATTGTGATTAGGGATAAACTTCTTAAAGAACTATTTCCTCTAATAATAAAGGACTTCAGTAATACATTAGTAGGTTCATCCATCCCGTCTTTCATATTGGAGACAGTTCCAACTTCAAATTACAGTTCTATGTAAAAAAAAAAATAATATTTTTATTTATATATATATATATATATATATATATATATATATATATATATATATATATATATATATATATATATATATATATATATATATATATATATATATATATACACACATTTTTTTTATAAACTGATGAGAAAGGCAATGACTAACAAACTGCTTTATTATGTGAAATATTATAGCTTTGCACCTTTGTGTTTGATTTTTTCTGTTATTTAGGTAACAACAACCTCAGCAGATGCAGAAGCCAGCGCACTGCCAAGCACACCTCGTTTGATGGCACTTGGTAAATGCACCATTTTCAATATACACTACACTACAGTACGGAATATGTTTTGTAGTGAACTGGAGGTGGAAGGCTAAGTAGCAATGTATTCATAGGTAGAACTTTCTACAACGACTTGATTTAATCTAAAACATTGTCCTGTACGTCTACATGAAGCTGGGTCAGGACAGGTAATACATGCTTCCATTTACTACACCAGCCAGGCAAAGAAGATTAGTCGTCAAAGATTAATGCAATTCTCATTGTGGAATGTGATGCAACTATATGATTGGTCATTTATATCAGACAAATGGAAGGAGATTATATCCTGCATGAGCAATACTTGAGAGCTTGTTAATTTCTATACATTTAATTTACTTATAATGTACAGGTAGTAGGGATTGTTTTCTATAATAAAAGTAATAACATGACGTGGTGATGTGTGTTATAGGAGACTCAGTTCTGGAGTCACAAAAATGGATGCTGGCCATAGAGGGAAATGTCCTCATCCAGCCTGAAGACCTTCCAGATTTCCGCTCTGCAACAGCCGTCCTGATGGCCTGCTACTATGTCTTCAACATAGAGTACCAGGAGGAGGCAGCCAGTACTCTGGAGTTCATACAGAGGTTAGCAAATAAATAGTCTCTATACCTATGGTTCACACAGTTTGGAATGTTTCAGCACAGGCAATAGCAGATAAGGTATGGTGTCCCGACCACAATTTTGCCTTGTGCCAAAGCCTATGTAGCTCAAAAATATTCAAATTAGATTTTTGAACTGTACTGAAATGATGTGACACAGGCCATCATGTCATAAGCTTTACAAGATGCAAATAGTGCAAGAATAAAACATTTTAAAGACACTTCAATGAATATCATCTTTCATAAGATGCTGTAAACATTTCATATTTTTCTTAAACAGTTTACTTGACACTTACTCAGCTTGACTTACTCTAATAACCTAAAAGGTGAATGTTCATTGAAAAACAAAACAAAGTTCTCCTTAAATTTGCTTATCATAATTCTCACTGGGATCTGTTTTGTGTTTGTAGTGTCTGAGAAGAATATCATATTGGTGGGGGAAAGCACTAATGGACTATTCTACTTGTGTTCTACTTGTAGGTTCTTCCTGAAGATTAACCCTGAAGGCTCAAAGTGTACCTCCAAGACACAGGTCAGCAGGAAATCTGGCAAGCAGGTGCAGAAGAAGACCACAGGTCTGAATCGCTGTGTGGCCACTCTAATCAGGGAAATTGAGGAATTTTATTTGAAAAACTATTGAGTTTCACAATTTGTGAAATTGTGTTTCATTTTGCAATGTCGTGATAGGGAGTTGGACATGAAAAGATGTATTGACTGGCCAGACAGACAGGTTTTTCTGGCCTATTCAGATATGACCAGAATTTGCTATCTATATTAATGGAAGTTGCACAGCAGTGTTCCTCAATGCCAGAGGAAATCTACACTACAAGTAGTAGTCTTTATTTATTTTATACATTCAGAGAAATGTAAAAACATGTTGTCTACATGTTGTCTACCTCAGGGTTTAATATTCCAGGGTTTAGTCCAAGGAGGACTATCCATTTTATTTGTATTTGATACAAAAATGTAGCTGTGCCACCTATTTCTTTCATATTTATCATGCATAATACATAAATATGCTCTGTGCTCCTTCACCTATCTCAGGTCGTATCCTTTTTTGAAGGATATTTAAAAAAAAAAAAAAAAGCACAGTTCATGAATAGCTACAAAACAGTCGATAGACACATTATAGTGAAACTAGGGGTTGTTCATTCATACTGTATAAACGCTACGAACCTTAGAATGTTCCATTTACTGTTGTTTTTGCTGCAAAGCCTGCAACAAGAACCATCCCAGACGTTGCAAATGGTTGGAATGTGATTTGAAAAACAATTAAGGAGTCTATCACAAATGGTTAAAACAGTTTCTCATCTGTGTTTTGTCATAGTTGATACATACATGAAGGAAGACTACAGGTTGTACGTGTTCATGGCATATATTTAGGTATGACCAAAGTTTGTTTTATATGAACGGAAGTTGCACAGCATGTTTCTCAA
>CM076987.1:18413581-18478361 GCA_039105355.1 Benthosema pterotum
GAAAAAAAAGCCAAAAACACAGGCAAGCACACAAGCCTCTCCTTTATCTCTCCTTTATCTGCTGTTGTCATAAAACATCCTGTGTCATGAACTAGGATGTAAAGTTGATGCACCATAGATTGGAAGTGAATGGGTGGCAGCCTAGCGTGGTGGCAACCAAGTGGTACTACAAGCAAAAGAGTGAAGTACGTTGAACAGTAGTACTTAATGTTAATGTACATAAAAAGTTATTTTCCATCACTGCCACCTGCACAGGTGTCCGTGTATCAAAGCGCCCTTGCAGTGGTCTCCCATAATTCCGTGAGGTACAGTAAATGACAGCCACGGAAGGAAGCTCTCCCAGTAGCTTTCTCTCTTTCTCTCCGTTTCTTTCTCTGGGGGAAGGATGATTTGACCTCATGAAGCGCGGATATCGTCCAAGGTTTTAATAGTGTGTGGCACAGAGCCTCGCCTTGTTGGCTTTTACAAGAGAGATGCAGGTGAAGCGTAGAGCATTATGTGGTCCAGGCAGAGTCAGGTGTGCGTGCGTGCTTGTGTGCGTGTGTGTTTGGTACAGTACTACTACTACTAGCACACTGGCAGCTTTATGCCTGGCTGTCCTGTGAATGCCAGTCTCTGTGAGTGTAGAGAGAGAGCACCAGCAAGGGTCACAGAGACAGACTGCCCTTAGTACGCTGTGTACAGTGAGAGAGTGTATGTGTGCACGCGTGTGTGTGTGTGCGTGTGCGTGAGACAGAGAGAGAGAGCAATGCTTTGATGATTGTCATCGATTCTTACTGAAAGTGACTTCACTTGCTGCTCACTGAAAATAGACAAAAGGCACTCCTTTATTTCTGACAAATAGTGTTTTGTTCCCACCGGAAAATGGAACCTAATTCACACGATTATACAATTGTCGATAGTGACACTTAAAACAAGTAACCATGGGACAATAGATGCAGGTTATATTTATGTTAAAAATAGGTCATCTTTCACACAAGGGAGACAATTCCCTGCACAAGTTAATGGTGTAATTTGCCCATTTGTTGTCCAGCCCTATTATATGGACTGCACGTGTTAATCAGTGTTGGGCGATATTGTTACTTTACTTATGACCCCTTAGAAAAGGGAATAATATTGTATTACTTATTAACTGAATCAAATAATAATATATTACATATTACAATATTATTTTCCAAAGTCCCCCCTCCCACGCACAAAGGAATAACGCACAAAGGAAGAACAATTTGCAACAACTTGTAGTGTGCACTGTATGTCATGTGTGCAGAATGCTGTGGTAGATTAGGATCTACAAACTACTGCGCATCTCTGTTGAGTGTTTATCTGTTGATAACTTGTAAATAGGTTCTATTTTCACATGCAACAGCAAGCTCAAAAGGAATAAGTAATGAGGCATGTTTTGGCAGACTAAATTATGACATATAACCCATTTGGCAGAAAATATCGTTACACTACTTTTGCTGGAAAAGGTCATATTATGGTAATATGTAATTAGTTACTGCCCAACACTGGTGTTAATAAAAAAAGTATTTGAAATATTGCTTGGATTACTCATAACCTTAGGAAGCCTTGAGTTGTGTGTAATTATCATACCGGTATGCAACCCATATAAATTCCTTGGGGCTAAACCTGACATGACGACATCAGCTACTTGCAATGTATGCAGCCCCTATGGAGTGAATTATTATTCCTATATCTATTGAAGTTATGAAGCACAATTATAATGTATTGAGGCATATTTTGTGTCATTGGCCAGGGATCCTTTTAGCAACATTACCCACCTAAGCCCTAGAGTATATACAGTACATTTCGAACATCTGAAAAGATCTACAAGCTCACAATCGCGATGCATTGGATTTTTTTGTCTGTGACTTCCTACTAGTGGAGGTTCTTGTCCAGAAGAATTATAAAAGACACATTAAAACTTACCTAGGATGTGTACATGAGCCTGATTAGACAATAAAATGTCCTTTATTGTGAAATATCCCTTTAAGTACATTTTGATAACAAAAACTTGGTACTTTAACTCAATTATGTTGCTGCAGTATTACCTTTTTTTTTACGTTTCCCACCAACTGCATCACACTCTGAGCGAAAAGATAATCAAGTCTGACACTCTTGGTGTCGCAGAGGAGCATGAGAATAATCCATCGTGAAGGAGATGAGACAACATGAACTGGCAAGGTTCAGAGGATTAAAAGAATGCATCAAAGCCTTCCGCTGTACAAACTGGTGCAGATTGAGCCTCGTAAAGGATCAGAGGCGACCAAAACATTGCCCCCTCCCCAAAAAAGCCTTTATGGTTGTACAAGAAACTGTCGCGTATGCTGAATAGGAAATCCCTGAACCCAATCAAGCTGGGACACAATAAGCTTTTCACAAAGAGTCATTGAACTTCTTAACCTCGCTCATATGGAAGTTAACATCATATTATGTGAAAACAGTGGTCGCGTGAGTTTGTAGATAAAGCTGTAGTGGACACCACAGCACTGAGACACAATGCTCAGCCCCAGGAGGGAAATGCGAAAAAGTTGTGCTGTCGTCGGCATGCATAATCCTAGTGCGCCCATTCTGTCGCTTCCATGCAAGAGCCGGCTGTTGTTAGCTTGTAGAGCTGCTTGTTTTTAGCGAACACCGGCGCTGCACGATAGCAGTATAAATGTAGAACTGTCGGCTGCTACTCCAATAGCGCGGCGAGTAAAGTGTATCAGAAGTATATTCTGTGTCGATTAAGCGGGCGAATTAATGTTCCAGCCCGCAGCCGCAACGAACATTTAGCAAAAGCTGCTGCAGGTTAGATAGCATGGAGAAAATGAGGGTGGCTTGTACGCATGACCCGTATATCCACCGCAAAATTGTATGGGTCACCATTTGTTCCGGTGCTGGTGTAGCAGTGGAAATATGGCAGTGGGGTAACAGCGATAACGGTGGCCTGTGATTTGTGTAACGTTAGGGGGCCCGTCGGACTTTCCCACATAAACTTAATGGGGAAATTTACACGCACAAATAAATTCATTATTAATCAACGATGTGTTAATTTGGCAAAAGGGCTTTGTCACTCTCTTCATGATATTATGGTGAACGGCTGTGTGAAAACCTACAGCGATTGGTGGTGCCATCGCAGAGTTACGCGTGTTTCAGACATTCATTCATTCATTCATTCATTCATTCAGACGGACAGACATTTCCTGGATTATAGTATGGATAAGGGGCCATTGGGTTACCAACTGTCCATCAATTAGCTGAGGACCACCTGGAATCCTCTCAAGGACCACTGGTTGAAAACCACTGCCTTAAAGGAACAGAGTTGTATGGCTGCTCGTCCCATCTCTCAGTTGAACTTCAAGTTCAAGTTCATGTTTATTTGTCTCCCTCAGGAGAAATTTATCTTGGAGACAGAGACCAGTTCTGCATACACATAACATAACAAAGTACAAAAAAACAACCACATTACACAGAGAAAGAAAGACAGAGCAATATTGCACAAGCCCCTTAAAGTGCTTAAGTTGGTAAAGTGCATCTAATCATTTGCCAACCACTGATTTAGCATTTTGATTGACAAAGGTACAAATGATAATTTGAACCTGTTGTACACATGCCTCGGAGTTCTGTATCTCCTACCGGATGGCATTAGTTCATACTCTCCATGCAATACATGTGATGGATCGGACACAATATTTTGAGCTTGCCTCAACACAGCTTGTTCGAATATGGCCTGGGTGGTAATGGGAGGAGTAGACATGCCCATTATCTTCCCAGCCATAACTACCAATCTATTTACCTGTGACTTGTACTTCACAGTCAAGTTGCCAAACCAACAGGACATACCATACCTCAGAATGTACTCTATACTTGCCCTATAAAAGGTCAACATTATATTCAGGCTTACTCCGAAGAGCCGAAGCCTTCTAAGGAAGTGCAAACGCTGATGAATCTTAGAACACAGTGTTTCCACGTGCGTGTGCCAGTTCATATCCTTATCGATCTGTACTCCCAGATATTTATACGAGAAGACCTGATTGATGTTGTGACCATGGATACTGACCATGCTATGGTCACCAATAGATCTGGGGTCCACTAAATTCTACTAGTTCTACTAATATATGTAGTAGAACTTACATTCTACTACATATCTTTTTCCCCCACAAAAATGTAATTACAAAATAGCTGTAATAGTTGATCTACACATTTACAATGTAGGCATATACAGTAGATCTGCTATTTAAGAAAAAAATGAAAATGTCAATATCCCCATGGAAACAATCGATGATTATGAAAGAAATAATTGCGATTATCTCAAATCATTGTGATTGGGTTGATTCTGTTGTAATTGGGACAAGGCTGCCCTTATCTTCGCTTGCAGGCGCAGATAAATGCAGCTTTTGATTTGCACTGATGATGGTGGAGTCGTGCTCTCGCCGTCTCCCAGCTCTTGCACGGGGGTGTTTGTTACGCCAGTGTTTGCAGCCGTCAGCACAACAGCGAGAAGCTATTCATTACGTGGCTGCGTGCCCGATGAGGTGCGCTCGCTCGCTCGCTCTCTCACTTCCTCGCTCGCTCAGAGAGGATTCACAGATCATATTTCACAACCGTGACAAACCTCAGTGAGAATACGCTAACACGCCCGTTAGCCACTTCCAAAGGATTCAAAAGACTGTTGAACGTTTTCCAAACCCATATGGAAATGTATTTGTTATTTAATGTGAACTCCTGAAAGTGGCACCTTTCATACAACCCTCATAAAAGGGAATATGGTTAATGTACAATCCATAGTATTTTTTTGTTAAAGTGGCTTGTATGAAAGGTGCCACTTTCAAGAGTTTGCATACAGTACATGACATTTATATAATTTTTTCCCTATGGGAAAAAATAAAATAAAGTTAATAGTAGTAGTGAGGTATTGTGAGTTTGTAGATTTCTTTTTGCATTCTTAGCACTGTATTTCAGTGGTTTTCAACCATTTTCATACCAGGGCCCAATCTTTATTCTGCATTTTACCCATTGACCATGATTTTGAGTCTCTCACACCCAAAAGGAAGGTTGCAAGTTGGCGTCCACAATTTCGGAGAGATAACTATAGCCAAATGTTTAAAATAAACATATTTTCTATACATTCGCGAACCACAGTTAAGAGCGTCGCGCATAGAAGCTGAACCCGAGCCAGGTGGCGTTTTGTACCAACAGCAGTCCATTATCATTGTCAGGACCCCGGCACTACTATGCAATTCAGGCCTGCAGTCCCTCCTGTCACCACTGGGGAAAACGCTTTCAACATTGCATGCAGCACTAGGCACTTAGGCCAAAACGGTTGTCTTCGTATATATAGTTCGTATCATGCTCAAATGCCACGAAAACCCAGTCCACCCCTTGGTGTTCACTACAGCACGCGAATAGGCCGCCCATTGCGCAGCTACACCGTCTCCAAATAACTCTATAAATCTATAAATGCAGCACATCTTTGTGATCAGGCGCCCGATGCGGACACCTATTTTCCACCGAAGCACGGAGGGTTGTGATGCGAAGGGGGCGTGGCTCAGCCATCGCTCCACAGCCATTCTCACTGTCACACTACGCATCGCCCTTATACAAGGAACACAATGCCACAGCGACACAAAACCAAACCGAGACGGATTCAAAGCAACCTCTGTACACGTACACGGAATGCCAGGGCAAGGAAACGCACATGCACCGCAGCCCTTCTACTTGCCACGACTTACGTGTCTTCATCCGTCTTTAATACTACTTTCAAGGGACAGCTCAGCCAGCCTCTTCTATTGAGAATGGGGACAACACATTGGGCCAAGTCCTGTCTCCAACAGCCGAGCTTTAATGATCATAAATCCATTTATTTGACATTGTTCTGCAGTAATACTACGCCTACAGCATAAACGCAACGCGACCTTATGAAAACTATGTATTTTCCAACTCCGCTGTCACCCTATTCAGACTGGATGAACAGCGCGGGAGCTCTCAGTTTTAGGCTGGATGAACAGCGCTCGAGCGCTCAGTTTCTGACCCCCCATTGTCGCAAGTCTGCTCTTATAGTAGACACGGTAACTGGAAAAGTCGGCCCGGCTTTTCCAGTATTCGTAGACAGAGTTGCGCCAACTCCGTAGTACAGTCCAGGCACATTATGGCGGTGGCATAAAACACTACCATTCTAACGAACGGCTCCGGTCTACTCAACACACCGTTCATTTTTACACTGCTTTTTCAAACGGACGCATTTTTGCGTGTCACGGCGTGCGTGGATTTTACTTCCCTGGACCATATACTATGTCCCGGGGACCACCCGTGGTCCTTCAGAGGGCTCCACGTGGTCCCCAACTACATGATGGAAAGTTGGTTAACCACACGTAAACGTTTGCCAGCGGATCTATAAGCCTCCATTTGGTTACCAACTTTACCAAATGTCGCATCATTTAGCTGGGGACCACCTGGAGCCCTCTCAGGAAAAAGGGATAGTCCCCGAAGTATTTGCATAACGATAGGCTATTAGAAATGTCTATTGTTCTCCACTGGCCGTCAATTACAGTAAAACTGGACAACGCCACACTGTGAAGTCAAGTCCTTTGAAAGTGTTGTATTAATTCACTTCATTCTATCATTGTTGTTTATATATTAAAGCTGGGGAGGTGTTAACCCCAAGTGTGTGTACTCTAAAGCAGGGGTTTTCAACAGGTGGTCCGGGGACCACCAGTGGTCCTTGAGGCTTCCAGGTGGTCCCCAGCTAAGTTGTTTTAACAAAATGTAACTCTTTGAATGTAACAATGACACCAAATGGACCCTGGCGGGTCCATTAATTTTTACACTCTCAAGAGTTACAATTTCCATCATGCGAATTAGTCCAAGTCTACACAAACTAGAAGATTAATGGTCATGGACAGAAGCACAAGACATCTTTAGTTTTGGGGTCTGTGGGTCTAAAAATATCCTCAATTGGTGGTCCGTGGCTCAAATGCTGAATAAATGGTGGGCCCTGGGATGAAAAAGGTTGAAAACTCCTGCTCTGGGCTTTATACAGACTTCACTTTAACACTTTTCTATGTAGCCTATAATTACTATTATTGTTGCTACTATTACACTTCATACATGCTAAACAGGGGGTCCCCTTCTGTGTGTCTGTGGGGCTAAAATGACATTACTTGGTGGTCCGTGGATCCAATTCTGAACAAATAGTGGGCCCTGGGCTACAGTATAGTACAATGGAATACAATAGTCATTTAAATGCCCACCACCCATATTTGCATTCTTCCCTTCTGTGCATGTTGGATGGGGCTAGAGTTTTGCCGCAAAATTCTAGTTTTCTACAATTTCTAATTGTGTAGATTCTTGAAAATTAAGCAATTCAGATGTTTGAATATAATTTAACTCTCGTGAATGTAAAATGAAACCAAATGGACCCGTATGGGAGCATACCAATACAGTATCGGGCCATCTGTACTATATACTACTATACATAAGTAGTGCCTGGGGATCGAGTGTTAGTAGGTTTGTGTGTTGCCCAGGGACCCTTCGGCGCAGACCGCACAGGCCTGGAGGCGAACCGGGGACCTTCTGGTTCATAGACAACCTCTCTAAGAGACTACCTATTCGCTCACAGCCCTTCCTTGTATATTAAGAGCAGGCCTGAGGTTTGTTCGTTCATTCACTAGCCAAGGAGAGATCAAAAGGGAACAGGCCATTTTCTGTGAAGTTGCGGTGGGTCTTTTTTTATGAGCTCATACATACATGCTTCTCAAATGCTGAGCTGTTTGTGGGCGAGGAGGAGGGCTATTTACGGGGGCAAGCAGGGCTGGTAATGTGCAGCGGAACACACCACTAATGGCATGTGCTGCTCCCGTGGGAACAGCTTACCATGACCAGAGGTCACTGACCTCCATCACCATGTCCGAGGGAGAGGGGGGGTCACATCGATATCTCCCCTCTCATCTCATCCTCTACTTCAGTCTCCTCTCTCTGACTCTCTCACTCACACTCTCCCTCCTGCGTGTCCCTTTCATCAGAGCGACATCACAGACCCAGTTGATTTTTTTGTCGGAGCGCAGATTAAATGACAAAGTAATCTTGTGGAAAGGAATGTGATAAGGAGAGATGAATCAACGCAGAGGGAATGATGACATATCTTCCAACCCCACTCCCCCCCAAGCGAATTTCTCACCTTTGCACTTTGCGTCTTTTGTTCAGAAATGCACTGTGAAGCCGATGGTGTGATACCTCGGATGAATCATAGAGCGTTGGATAAAAAGAAAAAAGCCACTGTGTCTTTTCTTCGCGAACTTCAGAGGGTGTTGTTGGGGTGTCAGTGCAGACGAGGCAAAGGGACGGACGGGGCAGGGAAGAGCTGCTTCTCCCTTAGCCCTGAAACGTGGCTGTCACTATCATGACAGTCATGCAGTGACTTAATCCAGTTCTACGTGGGTCTCTACATTACAGAACAAATGTCTACATAAACATTCCGATTTCAAATATAAAGTACTCAGGCATGTTTTAACAGTAGTTAGACTCTTACTGCACCGGAAATTTGCTTTGCTGCATGCCGCGTTGCTCCCCGGCTACTTTTCTGGGTTGGCGTAAGTTTGGTGAACTCACTCAAAAAATGGGTCTGAAAGAAAAATTAACATGGTGAAATACATCTTGGTGATGTCATCAGATATATTTCACCATGTTAATGATTTTTTCGGACCCCCATTTTTAGGAATACAGAATTGTGGGAACTTTTTTTTTTTATCATGTCCACACAACATCTCTAAGGTATATTCATGACATATTAAAATGTTGAAAATCGGTGGTCTTCCCCCTTAATTTGATAATGTCTCAAGGGCCAAATGAAATTACATGGCCGGCCCATACTTTAGAAGTTTGCTGGTCATTCGTCACTGGTTGGCGACTCTGACCGTGGCTCTCAGAGTGAGACACACAGAATGTGTGTTCGGCATGATAAAGAGGGAGAGTGAAGGAGGTCGGAGAGCTAAAGGGAAAAGACAGCGGCGAGGAGTAGACAGCATGGCAATGTTCTCTCTCTCTCTCTCTCTCCTGTCTAATGAGTCAATTATACACAATGGGCTAGTAGTGCTTGCCTGCTGCATTATGCACTTCAAAGCTTTGCCCACACAGGTGTCTGTATCTGTATATTATGCTGGAGCACCAGTGATAATATCACCACCAAGGCACGTTCCTGTAAAGCTACTGAACCTAATAATAATACATCTTCTGCTTCTGTAAACATGGAGACAGGAGATCTGAGAGGCATTTTCAATGTGTTATTATGCTTGATATAAAGTATTTTGCAAGCAGAGATGTGTGTAACTAGTTACTGGTAATATTACTTTTCTCTGTAACTAGTAATACAACAATATTACATCCTATGAAACAGTAATAATATTACAGTTACAGTATTGCATTGGTGAAGGGAGATGAGCTAATATGACTTTACTTTGACCTAAAAAAAGATGATGAACAGCAACTTATTATTATTATTACAGTCGGACGTACAAAGCCATCTAGTATCAGCAGGGGCGTTGCTGGCAATTTTGGGCCCCCTGCAAAGGTTTTCCACAAGTAATATTGGCTAAAGAAACTGTTTGTGCAACTATGATGAATACAGTTTGAAGTCACTCTACTCCCTCTGGATGGTATGAATGGTATTTAAGTTGAAGTTATGAATTCTCCCTGTGGTATTGGTTCTGACAATACTGTGCTGAGCTGAGGTATAGCGTTTTGGTTTGCTTTGGATGCCAATAGCAGTCTGTTGCATTGTCAGTCTCTGCAGCTTCATGTGCTTTTATTTGAGGAAAGGTTTTCTTCCCATTTGTCTTCTGTTAGTGCAGCTAGAAGCAGTTATGTTGACATTTAAGGGAAGTGAGGGGCGCTTCCATGCCGTACAATAGATACCAGGTCTATTTGCACAGACACTTTGACAAAATTCTCCATTTGTGTCAGTCGGTATTGAATATTTGTGTATGACAAAAATACACTAGCCGATTTGCTCAGACACTAGGACTGTAAAATACTCATTTCATCGTCAGTGGGAATTTAAAGGAATTGTGACAATTCTTCTTGCCATCCCCTGCCTCCCCCTGTCTCCCCCTGGCCACCTGGGAGGGTTGGAATAACGTGTTTCTTCCACGTGCTACGTCCAACCAGGGAAACTCCCTCTTGTCTGGTGAAAAGAAGGCAGCTTGGACTCCTCATGCATTAAAGGAAGCATGGGGCAAGTCCACTGCCTCCCCAGGTTGGCGGAGGGTGTGTAGAGCCCAGGATTACATTAGGAATTTTCACATTCAGTAGATTTTCTGTGGTCTAGAGGTTTTCTGGCTCAAACAAGTGCTCTGATTTTCCTGCTGAATGTGATGTCACATTCTGCAAATCCCATATATGTCAATAAGAATTAGCCATCAGTTGCCACAATTCCACTGTTTTGCCTGTTTTTCATTGCTTTGCAGCTCAAAAGCCCTCCAAACCCCACAGAAAACTCCAGGCGCAGACAATCCACTGAATGTAATGAATGAATGTAACTGAATTTTGTAGATCATCAAAATCTACAAAATGAAAACATAAAATGAAAACCATCAATGTTTGTCATAGGACGTAGTCTACACTACTAGCCAGGCAGTATACAGTACAGTGGATACCATATTTTCTTCAGTGTTAGGTTCCATGATATAATACGTTTTACATTCCATAACATCCAGCCCTACCTTGACTCATTAATCGTGTTTTCAAGCAGAGGGACAGATCTGTGACCTGCTCTCTCCTGGCATAATACACACAAAGTGGAGCTTATAGAAAGCAACAGGCCGTGACACTGAACTTCCACAGGTGCAATTAGAAAAGGTCTTTGATGTTTCGGTCGGCGCTGCTAATCGCTGCCTTTCCCATGACTTCTCAGACGTGGAACTTTGCCCCCGTTGGATAATTGATTCGACGCCACGGCGCTAATCACAGGCACGCTTTTTGTGCCTTTTCTGCTGTGCTAAGTCGGCGTGAAAAATGTGCGTACTATTCGCAATTTTGCAATTTTTCCACGCCCAGGTGGGTGCTTTAGTCGAGGCTGCCTCCTCCGTGTGTAAATGTCACGTTTAAACGGGGGTGGTGGTGGAGGTCACCCTCGTTTTTACGTTATTTCAGCAATTCATGTCCACGTGTCCTGATCGCTCTCATTCTGCAGGCAGGGCTGAATGGCCGTCCTTGTTGAAAAATGTGTGAGAGTTTCAAAGATGCAGGACAGCAGGGGGCGATCAATTTAGAACCCCCAGCCCCCATAACCCACCAACACCCACCCCACGGGGGAATCGGGACCCATAGGAAAAATAATCAGCAGGCGTACGAAAACATTCCTGCTCTTTAGATGCACAGCCCCTGCTCAAATTAGGATTTAGTTTTAGTCGTACCTGAAATGTTTGCCTCAAACTACCCTCAAATGTTAGTTTGAGGCTAGTTTTAGTCTACTCGATGTCATTTCATTTTTAGTCTACTAAATGTACATCTGATTTTGTTGTCAGAGATGTACATGTATATTGTCACTGCAACACTGGTACGGGCAAATAAGTAAAATAGTGAATTAAAGGTTTTTCAAATCAAGAAAGGGCAAGATCTATATCTATCTATCTATCTATCTATCTATCTATCTATCTATCTATCTATCTATCTATCTATCTATCTATCTATCTATCTATCTATCTATCTATCTATCTATCTATCTATCTATCTATCTATCTATCTATCTATCTATCTATCTATCTATCTATCTATCTATCTATCTATCTATCTATCTATCTATCTATCTTACAATATAAAGAAATGACAGGTCATATGTATATAAAGGATATATGTATGGATATTAGTGGTATATTCAATATATCAATATTGCGATAAATCGATAGGGAGGCAGCTACTATCGATATGGTAATAAATGGCATGAATTATCTGGTGATCAGTGTTGACGTCACGAACATACCTCTCTTTAATGTTGTTAAAGACCTCGTTGCAAGTTGCAAGGAGGTCCCTCCACAGGGCCCTTGTTAGGATGTTTAGGTATTTTATTTATACTTAACATATCTGTGAGCCATATTGTGGCCTCTGTATCGTGATATCTATTGTGAGATTGCAAGCAATATCCACCATCACTAATGTTCAGTACTATCATCACAATAAATATGTGGAGCTGGCCTTTTTGTGAAACAATATCAGGATTTTACTGACTCTAGCGTTGTGTGATCGCCCTTTATTTCTCTAGCAATACGTGTCAGTCTCTCTGTGATCGGTCATTTGTGGAAATATGATTTGATGGGAGCTATTCACAAAAAAACAAATTTCACCCACTTTATTTACTCGTAAAACCGTGATGAATTGAAAAGATGATTGTGATTCTGATCGCTCTCTTATCTCTTTCTCTCCCCCAGACGGAGTTCTCTGGCCCGGCGGTCCTCCACCAGTCGCGGAGGGACCAGGTGGCGGAGACGTGTCGCGCCCACAGCGCGTCCAACCGCAAGCGGCGCGTCCTGACCCCCGGTGACCTCAAACACCTGGTGGTGGACGAGGACCACGAGCTCATCTACTGCTACGTGCCCAAGGTGGCCTGCACCAACTGGAAGAGGGTCATGATGGTGCTGGCAGGCCGCGGGAAGTACAGGTGGGTAACGGTGGCGGAGAGAGGAACACTGTTGAACTGAGTCTATAGATTTATTTATTTAGGCTGAGTTAACTAATACATGTGCATACTGACTCAACTCACTCAGCATTTTCTCATTGAAAAAAAAATAATAATAAAAAATAAAACGCTAAAGCACGGTTTTACGGAGACAAACCTGATGTGTCTCTCCCTGTAACCAGAGCCATAGTCTTGGAGTATAGCTTGAGGGATCTACAACCATTGGGGGCTTGTAGATAACCTGTTTTGATAAATATTTGTGCTAGATGTTTTGGTGGTACATTTGCCTTCATACCGGATCAAATATCTGCTTGAAAAATATTATTTTCACTCAAATATCTTAGTTACAATGATGTTGGGTTGAGGTGTTGTTGTTTACAGTAACTGTTGCATAATCTCAATTTGGCATGTGAGTCCCATACGCCTGCCACCTTCTGTCTGTTTCCCCACTGACATGTCACTCAACCACTGGTACAACTGCAGCTTGCATCAGTGCTGTAGTATGGAAGTCTGGATGGGACAAGAATACCACCAGCACAGTGTCTGTGGTATTTCTGTCCCATCCAGACTTCCATACACCACCACTCTGTCTTGCGCATCAAACCACTTTGATTCAGACCACGTGATGTGATTAAATGCTGGGTATGTCAGGCACCTTTAAAGGTATAGTAAGTGATTTGGGTGATTTGGAAAAACCCCAGTGCACATACACACACTCTACAGTTGATCTACTGTACATCAAGGCCGACCCCCACTCGATCCTGATTGGAGAAAGGCCCCTCTCATCCTGATTGGACGAAAGGCTTTCATCCCAAGGCTTTTATCCCAAAAAATAACAATATTTGAGTTAGGTGATATCACTTACTACGTATAGCTTGAAGTTAAATAAAAATAATTGACTACTTTTTCCACCACTCGTCAGTAATATTGTTTCAAGTGCTCTCGCTTAGCCCATTTTATAAATGGAACTCAAACCTCTTCATGTTAAGGACCACCAAAACGTATATTTATTTGGCTGCAGACCTCCATTTAACTCATTTAGGCCTGACCTAAGTCTTCTGAATAGACTTCAAATAAAGTTACAGCAGCATTAAAAAAATGAATTTGTCAATACTGCACATACTGTACAGAATCCAAAAATGGATTCCCGGCCTGTTAAAATACTTTGTTCCAGGGACACTCAGAAAGAGATACTGTACATACTGTTTAAAATGACAGATTCTTTCCCCACTTGAAAAGGATAATTATTCTTCATCACATTCATTATCTACACAGTTTAATGCTCATTGTTAACTGACGCTTCCACCGACTTCCATTCCATATACTACAGCGCACACTCTTCTAAGCTAAACAACATCCACTTCATATTCTACTGTGTAATGACATTAACTGATATCCCCTGCAGCGGAGGCAGGAGTGGGTCTATCAACCAGTGTACTTGTTGACTCAGAAACTAATCCAGCCGTGGCGGCACGGTGGGGGTAAAATATGTAAATGTATACACAGAGGTATATCAAAATGCATTCCACTCTCCTTCGCCGCTCGCACATTACAATAGCAAATGTGCTTTAACGGGGGAGAGAGCAGTGTTTTGACTGTATTAATGCGCTCTGGCCTTGTCTCCAATCCTCCCAGTGAGGTCTAAAAATACAGCAGTATATAGCCGCCGGTTCACACTGTTATCTGCACCGATAATGCATGTTTACAGCCAGGCCCTCGACACTACAGTGCATTGATGCCAACACGGATGTTGTGGTGATAGAAATAAAGGCAAACTGGAGTTTGTTCCACTTTTTTTTTTTTTCTCTTTGCGCCCCAAAGCAGCTGATCTACAAGCTGCTTTGGGGCGTTTCATTGAATCTGCTGTTGTTTTGTAAATGTTCTCCCGCATAATAGCGAGGCTGCAGTTAAAATGGTCAGACTCGGTTTTGGTTTCACCCAGCTGATGGTACTGCTCAGATGGTCATAATGAGTACTGTCTGTAAATGTCGGTAAATTGTCAAAACGTTGGTCAAAATAACAATTTTATACACTTTCTATTTGTGTAGATTATTGAAAATTACGTAATTCAGATGTTTGACTATAATTTCAATTTTCTCAAGGGTAACAGATCTATAAGTTCCATTTGGTCTTGGTCATTTAGCTGTGTGTTTGGCACCACAAAAAGTAAGTAACCTAAAAAAAAGTGCCCCCACTCCTGCTGGGAGTGCTTAAAATAAACTATGACACCTTGGCTCTTGGCACGTCACTCTGCACTGCATAACCACTCATTTGTTCCCCTTTCCCCTCGCAGTGACCCCATGGAGATCCCGTCCAACGAGGCGCACATCCCGTCCAACCTGAAGACGCTCAACCAGTACAGCATCGCCGAGATCAACCACCGGCTGAAGAACTACCTCAAGTTCCTGTTCGTGCGCGAGCCCTTCGAGCGGCTGGTCTCCGCCTACCGCAACAAGTTCACGCTCAAGTACAACTCGTCCTTCCACAAGCGCTTCGGCACGCGCATCGTCCGCCGCTACCGCAAGAACGCCACGCAGGACGCGCTGCTGAGCGGCGCCGACGTCAAGTTCCGCGAGTTCGCCGAGTACCTGGCCGACCCGGCCACGCAGCGCGTGGACGGGCCGCTCAACGAGCACTGGCAGACCGTCTACCAGCTGTGCCACCCGTGCCACATCCACTACGACCTGGTGGGCAAGTACGAGACGCTGGAGGAGGACGCCAACTTCGTGCTGCGGCTGGCGGGTGTCGGGGAGGCGCTGCGCTTCCCCAGCTACGCCAAGTCCACGCGCACCACCGACGCCATGACGGCGCAGTTCTTCAGCAACATCAGCGGTGCGCAGCAGAGCCAGCTCTACCAGCTCTATAAGCTGGACTTCCTCATGTTCAACTACACCATGCCCAGCTACCTCCGGCTGGAATAAAAAAAAAAAAACAAATACGGAGGGGTCCGCGGGTTGGTTGGTTGGTTAGTTTGGTTTGGTGGGAACAGAGGGTGGGCCAGGACTCTTCTGCCCCACCCTGTCCCCCCCTCCCCAGGGGCGATGGTCGCCATTTTGTTTTTGCGTCTTTGGTGACGCAAAGAGAGAGAGATGATGGGGGGGATTGTGACCGGAAAGTAAACTTGATCTGATAAAACAAAAGAACAAAAAAAAGACAAAAACTGTCGTCGTTCCTTGCAGGGGTGGGAAGAGGAGTCGGAATTGGACACGAATCGGTGACCAAAGGGGTGAACTAAGGACGGAAGGATGGAAGGAAAGATGATGATGATGTGTCGGGTGTTCCGGGTGTCGGGGTGATGGAAGGGGAGCACTGATTGGTTATGTAGAGAGCAAGTGGGAGTGACAGTATCTATTAGAGGCTCCAGGAGGGCAGACAACGCAGAGGGACTCTCAAAAGAGGAAAAGTCTTGAGGATGTTCCCTCCATATTTAATTGAAAAAACTTAGGCTGCTTTCGGATTCCACAAAGCAAACAACGGCCTTGCACGTGCCCCAAACCCCTCCAAAGCCCCAAAGCATCGCGGGAGACTGAGCTTATCCCCCAATCCCCCCACCGCCCCAGATCAAATAAGACCTTCCGTCAAATTGTAAAACGCATTCATGTCCCTCGCCGCGCAACGCTGCGGGGGGCTGTCACACACTTGCTTGTGTCGGATCCATGCATTTTTTTTAGGTAAGCTGGCTCATTGCCACTGGCAAGGGCAGCCTGGTTGGCTGGCGCGAAATATGCACATGATGGTGGCGGTGCGGCCTTACGAGCCGACAGTTCTCAAAAGATCGCAAGGCCTCCTCCGCTGCTGCAGAGTCGGGACTGAAAGGACGTACCTCTTGTCTTTTGTCATCTTTAGAATACTACCACCGCCGCAGCAGTGATACATGGAGACCTAGATTATTCACCTTAATACACCCCCACCCCCCAAGCACCCTTAATGCGCTAGGCCGCGAGAAGCTTTAGAAAGGTACACAACGTTCCCGTGATATGGACACGGGGCACGCTGGATGCAAATATAAATAGTCAGGCCCTCGTCGGAGGGGCCGTCCCACTGAATGAACTGAGGCAGGAAACCAAAAGACACACCCGCCTGCGTGGGTTTGGGTTAACGGGTTACCGGGACAGGATCTCATAACCCCGCCCCCCACGCCCACAACCTCGCCCCGCCCCCACCTCCCCAAACATGGGACGTATTAGTGGACAGGACACACCCTGGGGGCCACGCCCAGAAAATTCCCTGCTCTGCTCAAGACGACTTTTAGTAAATTAAGATTTTTTTTTCATGCTTTTTTGTTGTTGTTGTTTTTCGTTTCTTTTTTGTATTGTCTCATGAAACATTGCTGCGAGCAGCAATAACAAAATATTATTTAATTTGCATTGTTGCATTAAAAAGAAAGAAAGAGAGATTTAATATTTGTTTTCCCTGGGCTGACGGTATTTTATTTTTCCTTTATTTTGAGTTTTTATTTTATCATGTCCGCCCTATCATGTCCTCGGCTCACGCGCTACAGACGCTTAACATCTATCGCTTTCTCTTCATTTTCATGAAGGACGTACAAGACATTCCAGGTCCTTTTGTCTCTCTCTGCAAGCACTGGGGTGTTTATCTTCGTCGTACCCGCGTCCCCCATGCCTTTTGTTAACAGTTTGGTGCCAAAATAGCTGTGAAACCCACACAGATAGCAAGCTATACAGAGTTTATGCTCAACCCACATCTTTTTGCTGTTCGCAGCGTATATATCCATGGGAACGGTCTACTGCTCTCAGATACAACATGGGAGGAGGAAAAAAAAGCTAGCCTAACAGGGGCGGATCTAGGCATGGGCATGGGGCGTGGGGCAATGCACATGCCCTAAATGCCCAGTCTGCCCCACCAAACACGATGGCATGCAAAACAACCCAAGATATTTCAAATGAAAGTGCTTATAATTAAAATGATTTGAAACACTACTACTGCTACTAACTACATTTTTGTCACCACTAAACCAACAGCATTTCATCATTGAAAAACAGAAAACTCTGAGTCAGAGCTTTAGCTTTTTTATTTATACATGCTGTGTGTCTATTGATGCTTTACTTGACTAATAAAAGTCCTGTAACTGAAAATGGTATCGGAGCCGCCCCCCATACCATTTTCACCTGCCCCCCCCCCCCCCCCAATTGGGACATGTTACATCCGCCCCTGTAGCCTAAGTGTATACTGTATCAAGGGTATCAGTGCAACCACTTCCCACGCCACCGTGGCACGTTAATGTCAACCCCGTCGCAGCTAATAACTGCGTTCAGCATGACACTGCACACTGGGATGGGTTATGGGTTATCGTGTGAATCGCTAGGGCGTGTTAGCGAGGGCACGCAGATTCACACCGCCAGCCCTAACTCAATGTAAAGACCCGAGAGAGTCGTCATTTAAACGAAAAAAAAGTCCTTTGTACTTTCTCGACGATTCTGACTACAAAGTCACCAAAGGCGAGGCTTTTCATGGGGGAAGGAGTGGCTCTTTATGGCACTATGGCTGTTGAGAAGGAGGCAGTGACAGCACAATTCGAATAATAACTTGTTTATGTATATTCACACGTCCCTCCTCCTCCCACCCTCTCAGCCCTGCCCGCCTGCTGGGAGAGGCTCTTGCACGGGATTACTGTTTTAACAGACATGCTAGTAGTGACGGCTTTCAGCCTTTGAAGCACCAGTGCGTGGCACGTGTGCAGCTGCGTTTTTATCATTCGGCAGACTAGGCAGTTGCCTAGGGCGCCATGAGGGGAGGGGGCGACCATGAGGGGAGAGGGGATGGGGCGAGCACCAGACATGCTTTAAAAGGATACCAGGCTAATAAGACTAATATGGATAAATACATTATACTTGTCCTCTATAACTAGAATTGGACATTTAAAACACACATAATATGTTCTTTAGTTTAAAATAGTTCCTTTTATCCCTTGGGGGCGGGAGATTTTCCCTGGAGCCCCCCCTTAAAATCTTGCCTAGGGCAATTTGCCTAGAGCTCCAAATTGCTTAGAAACGGCACTGCAAGTGTGTATATGCCTGCCTGCGTGCATGCATGTGTGTGTGTGTCTGTCTGTCTGTCTGTCTGTCTGTCTGTCTGTCTGTCTGTCTGTCTGTCTGTCTGTCTGTCTGTCTGTCTGTCTGTCTGTGAGTGCGTGCGGCGAATAATCATAATGAGGGAACCATGTTTGTGCGCTGCATATACACATCTGGCTCTAATAAAGGGTGCATGCTACTGACTTGGCTTCCATCCCAAGGACCAGTCGTCGTCGTCATCCTCCTCCGACAGAAGGAAAGAAACAATGGACACATTCTTAAAGCCATGCCACCTCCCGAGTTAAATGCCCAATAAACACCCGTGCGCGCGCAAGAGAGAAGCACATGAAAACCGAGCTATTACAGCCAGCAGCACCGTCCTGAACCCGTGCCAATGTTGATGCCACGCAGCAGCGTTTGCTGACTCAGCGGCCGTAAGGGGTGAGGTGCACGCGTAAGCAGCAGGGGCACCTCTTTTCATGTCACACGCTGATTAAGCCCCGAGCTCAAACCCGCTCGTTTAGCCTCTCCAAAATGGATGACGGGGCGCCATACACAAATGATCCCCACGGTGAGCAAACAAACCATTATGGAGGCCTCTTTTCTTCTCTCCTGCATGGGTTATCATGGCTCACCATGAAAAACAAAGAATATATACAGTATATAACCCCCTGCATCAGAGGTTTTCAACCAGTGGTCCAGGGACCACCAGTGGTCCTTGAGAGAGTTCCAGGTGGTCCCCAGGCTAAATAATTAACCAGATATAACTCTTTGAGAGTGTAAACACTCAAGATATTCATCATCTGAATTAGCCCAAAGTCTACACAACTAGAGAATGTAGAAGATGAATTGTGGACAAAACCAAAAGAAATCTTTAGTTTTGGCGTCTGTGGGCTAAAATGTAGTCAAATGGTGGTCCGTGGCTCAAATTCTGAATAAATGGTGGGCCCTGGTATCAAAGAGTTTGAAAACCACTGCCCTGAATCAATTGTAAATGCTCCGGGCAGTGGCGTTGTAAATGATCAATGATCCATCCCTGTCACCTGCTGTAAAGGAGCATGTTAACACAATCTGGCGTGTTAATTTAACTGTACCCAAATGAAAACGCTTCTTAAACAAGCAGCTGGTGAAAGTCTCCCACGGCCCAGCTGTTCAGTCCCAGCTGTGGAAAGACTGACTGGCCGTATTTCAACCCACTTTTTGTCCCTATTCTTAACTCCCACTGTCTGCAGACACAATATCAATAAATCCAGTTTCCACTGGATTGCCCAGTTGTCTTATGCTGTAAAAAAAAGTATTTATACACAAGTTTTGAGTCGAACAAACGGGTATATTTATGTTGTTTTTCCAACGACGTCTATTATCGGACAGAATTACATATTTACACTTTGGGGCCTACGGGAAGTCATCTGGTCAGACAAACATATCCACCGTTTTTCACTGCTTTTTATTTTAGAGCAGGAACGTCTCATTGTGCTTGTTTTCATACTGTGGCGTTACATGTTTAAGCCTTAATGTGAAGAACAACACTTTACTTTCCAAAATACATAGGGCCCTATTTTGTTCGTCTTAAGTATCAGCTCTTATGACTTACGTAAATCAAAACTTTGTGGCCAAACAGCTTTGCTGCACCTCCAAGTAGTTTTGACTCGAGTCATAAGACATGATACTTAAGACGACCAAAATTGGGCCCATAGTGTTAGAACGCATGGTTGTCAGCACGAGAGATATCTATTTACTCGCCTGTGGTAAAACGCTATACCGTATATAGGCGCAAAACTGCGATTTTGTGTCCTGTCACACACAAAACACTGAAACACGGAAGAAAGTTCCCTTGGATATAACGTTTCTTGGCAGCAGGTCAAGTTCCTATATCGGCTGTCATTTCAGCGTAAAGTGGCTGGTCGTACTCAATCCTATCTCACGCTGGTCGGCACAGAGAGACAAAGCCAGGGATACTGTTAAACTCTGCTTTCTTTTCCCTCTCCACAATGTATTGTTTTGGTTCATATGTTTTTTTTAATAGGATGTTTCTGTGACTTGTTCTGTTTTGACAGCTCCTACGTGAACCTTGCCATGCCATTTTTAAAAATATAGACATAGATAGATGGTATTATGTGTCATATGGAGTATGGGTATTGCTGAATGGGTGATGTTTAGACCCAGATCAGATGGTGTAACCCCTTCATATCTCTATGTATTTCCGTTGTGGCCTCACACACATAAATGCAACACAGAAGCCTAAATGATATCGACGTCGTACAACCGCATGGCTTGCTGTAGATTACCGATTTTCAAGTGAAAAGTACCTTTTAAAAAAAAAAAAAAAAAAATCACCAGATCATTAGTTATCTCCCGGGAGGGTGGGTGTCATTAGTTTGCGACAGATGCATGCTGGGACACAGACGTCCACATTTGCTTGGACTGACGCCCAGATTTGGCAACGCTCCCCCTACTTAATGCTGGACATTTAATGACAACCTTTCTGTGAAAAATATGAATAGTTCCAAACTGTGTTTCTGAGCCAAAAAAAAAAAAAAACAAGTAAAATGTCCATTCATAGAGTCACTAGTCAAGCTTTACGGTTTGCCAGTGCCTTCTGGGGTAAAGTACATTATATGAAAGTGAAAAATAAATCATATTTAATTCCCCCAGCTTTCTTACCAAACCGTATTACTCCTTTCTGGAGGGCATATTTAAACACCCCTTCTAATGAAAACATGCATCTACTCTAAATTGATCACCCCTCAACCCCAGGATGATGGAGTATAAAAGGGTCTGTCCACACCAAGAACGACTATGACTATAAATACATCATTTTAGAAATGATTCCAGCCAAAGTGGATGCTAGAGTCTGTGCCATAACCACAGTGAAAGCGGCAGCAGCGGTGCATATTTTTCAGATCATTTTTAAAGAGTGACTGATCCGCATCAATCCGAATCATCGCTCAGCTGGGTTCAGCTGATGATGACATGGGTGCGTTTTGTCTTAGGGCAGTAGTTTTCAACCAGTGGTAGTCCAGTAAACTAAGTGAAAAAATATGCTGAGGTTGGACAAAATTGCATTATTTTGTTTCTCAACTGATTCTGACTGGAAATTAGGTCTACTATCCAGAAAAAAATTGTTATGCGTGATCAGCTCACTGCTAGTACCCCAAATTCACTCAAATCCAAGATGGCCGCCACTGAGGCCACTGGGGTACCAAATGCCAAATATGTGCATATCTTCCAAACTATTAGGGCTAGAAATGCAAACAAAGTGTCTAATCATATGTTTTTCAGTCAGGGAGTCCATTTGTCATGGTATTATTTGTCTAGATATCACCCATTTACACATAATTGCAAACTAGTGGTCCCTGAGAGGATTTCAGGTGGTCCCCAGATAAATGATTGACAGTTGGTAACCACGTGGACCCTTATAGATCTGTAACTCCCGAGCTCATGAAATGATACCAAATGGACCCTTACGGCTCCATTTTGTAGCATTTTACGCTCTCAAGAGTTTTATTTAAACATTCTTTAATTACTTAATTTTCAAGAATCTACACATTTCAGGAAGTGTAGAAGAATTGTTATTTTGACCAACTTTTTGCCAGTTGAACCTTGAAAATCCTTAGTTTTGGGTCCGAGACACTAAACTCAACATCAAATGTTGGTCTGTGGCTCAAATTCTGAATAAATAGTGGGCTCTGGCATCAAAAAGGTTGAAAACCACTGTTTTAGGGTAAAAAAAGGAAGGGCATCTGGAAGGCAAACGGGTTCACCTCAGTTCATAAAAGTATGAATAATGTGTCTGGCGGTGTAACGGCTGTACATAACAGCTCATCAATATCCATTTCTGAGTCCTCCGACACAGCTAGAGCGCTCAGCGTGAGCTCTAGCAGCGCCGCTCTGACGCTCTCACAGAGTGTTACCGTTAGCCGCTGTGGAAGCATCACATCATTAGCAATGCAGTTAGTGGTTCTCATCTCCTCTTGGTGTGGACAGCCTTAAAGGAGAATTCCACCCATTTTCAACGTTTTACTATGTTGTTAATATTCCTTACCCTACATTTTAACGTCGGGGGATGTCGGGCGATGATAAAGCGACGTCGCCCGACATCCATTATTTCTTTATGGTAGCCGCCGATTCGGGCGACAGCAGCAGAACGGGTGACGTCGGGCGACACAACAGAGATGTTATGTGGATATGATAAAACGGTTTATGGCTGAACCACTGCTGAACCAAAAGCGAAATTGAAATGTGAGTGCCAACACACTATTTACATTGTAGAGAGACAATATATTTAAAAAAAAATGCATTTTGGACCACTTTTTGGGAAATAAATCAGCTGCAAATAGACTAAAGAAAGCCTTTTGGGATGGAATTCTCCTTTAAAAAAATTCCACCCATTTTCAAAATTCTCCTGAGAGGATACAAATGTGAACCCTAGCGGGTCCATTTGGTAGGGTCCATTTGGTTCCATTTGTACCCTCTCAGGAAAAAGGGGTCTGAAAGAAAAAGCATTAACATGGTGAAATACCGTACATCCGATGTATTTCACCATGTTATTTTTTTCAGACCTCCATTTTTGGGAAATACAGAATTGGGGGAACTTTTTTTATCATGTCCACAGAACATCTCTAAGGTATATTAAACTGTTGAAAATGGGTGGTGTTCCCCTTTAACATTTAGGCTTCATGGCACTCAGTCCTCTGTGCCTTTGAGCCTGGACACCACAGAGCCACTGAAGGGTGCCTTCCTTCCTTCCCGCCGTACTCTCCTGTTCCGAGCACTTTACCGTTAACACAGTGGTCACCTGGGCCTCGTCCTTAACTGGACGCACATACTGAACACACACACACACACACACACACACACACACACACACACACACACACACACACGCAAGAACGCACAAAACGCAAAGCAGTGGTTCTCATACTGCAGGCTGCAGATGACAGTGAAGTGTGACTTTTGAGGACTTCGAACTAAAACCATTTTAATAGAGCCTGTACCAAAACGAAAGAACGAAGAATTAAACCAGAAAGACCATTTACTGCGTGAAAAGTAATCAACATAGGGGTGACCAGATGTCCCTCTTTGTAGGGCTGGCTAAATCCGCTGGCTAGTAGGGCTGGGTAAATCCGGTCCTGTCCGTGATAAAGGCTGAGAAGTGAGAACCACTGCCCCATGATAAAGCACCTGCAGGCCCTTGTGACTGCACGCCGGGGGGGTGCGTTGCGTTGCGTGGTGAAGAGAAGGTGCTGTCCGTCCCGTGGCTCCAGATCTCCAGGCCCTCAGAGAAGCCTAAAAAAAGCTCTTAATGTGCATCTGTGTCGCTTCAAGTGCTTGTACGTCCTTCAAAAGAAAAAACAAACTGCTCACAAAGCCTCCCGTTTTCCCTTACTGTAACCCTGGTCTCTGTTGTTTCATCTGCTGCCAGATACTCTGTGCTGTACGTGCGCTGCATACTGTACAGCATCTATGTGTGTGTGTGTGTGTGCGCGTGTGTGTACTGTATGTGAGAGACGGTTGGTGATGCATCGAGTCGGGGGTTGACTATTCTGTTACTGATGTACCAGTGAACAGCGTTTTCTGCTGTTGAATGTACTGCAGTGCCTCAGGAGAGCTTACGATATAATAATAATAATGATGATATTGATTGATGATAACAATAATGACTTGTATAGCGCCTTTTCAAGAGACCCAACGAGGCTTTACATACATCGACAATTATATATAATGTATACTGTACATATACTGTATATATGTAGTATCTATTCAAATGCAGGGTATGTGTGAAATGTGCGAGTGTGTGTGTGTGTGTGCTCATGAACTAGCTCTGTACTGTACCCGTTCTGCCTTAGAGCAGTGAGACCCTCGTTCAAACAGACTCCTAGACGCCTATTTATTTATTTATTTGCAACTCAACCCAACATGTCTTGCTATTACTATGGCAACACAACCCAAAACTCTCCCATTTCTCTATCCTCACGAGCAGGGGCGTTTTTTGTCATTAGGCAGACTAGGCAGTTGCCTATTAGGGCGCCATGAGGGGAGGGTGCTCCTCTCTGTAACTACAATTGAACATTTAAAACATTAGTTTAAACTAAATAATATGTTATTTAGTTTAAAAATAGTTCACAATTTTGTCGCTTGGGGGCGCCATTTTACCGGAGATTTTTCCAGGGAAAATCTTGCCTAGGGCTCCAAATTGGTTAGAAACGCCACTGCTCACGAGACACCCCCCCCCCCTCCCCCTTCTACCAGCCTTTCTGTTATTGTTCTCTTTCAGTTCATTTTTCAAATTTCACCAAAATAATAATAATAAACATGAACATTTTGCCGATATATATACCATTGTACAGTATATATATCTTCTGTGGGAGAAGACTTTTGATCTTATAGTGGTTGTATGATCCATGGTTCATTCTGTCAGATGTTTTCACAATAAAATGCAGCAGAAACTCAAATTGCAAATGTCTCTGCAGTTGTTACTGTGTCAATCAGTGTATATTTTTGACGGCAAATTTTGATTTAGGAAGTTTTCATAGGCCTAGTAATCACGCTAAGCATGTCGTTTCTAGTACTATAGCGTGCCGTTACATGGTTTTCGGCAATAAAGAAAAATGATGAAAATCATGCTTTTCCACGTGGTACTATAGATCAACCATCCATGGCAACATTTCCCCTTAATTTTGTTGCACTCTTTTCAAAAAATGATGGTATTGATAAATAGCTCTTAGCTTTTAAATGCCTGAGAAAAAAAAGACAAAACGGTGCATAGAATTTTTCCTGGTGACATACTAAACAATGAACAAAAACAAGTTACAAAATGACGCTATTTATGGGTCTCATCTGTAGTCCTCCAGCAGCCATGTTTAGGACCTCACAGCAGGGGCGGATGTAACATGTCCCATTTGGGGGGGCAAGAGAACATGTTGAAGGGGCAAGAGAAAATGGTATGGGGGCGGGTTCATGAAGTCGCACCCATACCATTTTCGGTTACAAGACCTTTATTAGTCAAGTAAAGCATCAAAAATAATGTTGAAGTTACAACAGACACGCAGCATGCATAAAGCTAAAGGTCTGACTCAGGGAGTTTTCTGTTTTCAATGATGAAATGCTGTTGGTTTAGTGGTGCCAAAATTGTGGTAAGGATCAGTAGTAGTGTTTCATTTTAAATATAAGCACTTTAATTTGAAATATCTTGTGTTGTTTTGCATGGCATCGTGTTTGGGGGGGCAGACTGGGTATTTAGGGGGACCACTTTTTGGGAAATAAATCAGCTGCAAATAGAGTAAAGAAATCTTTTTGGGATGGAATTCTCCTTTAAAAAAATCCGCCCCCCCCATGCCCATGCCTAGATCCGCCCCTGCCTCACAGGTGATTCAATGAGTGATTAGGCTTTCAATTGGTCTGGTTAGCCTGATCAGACATTGAATCACCTGTGAGGTCCTAAACATAGCTGGTGGAGGACGACAGATGAGACCCATGAATACATATTCTATATGTCTCTTCACTAACTAATATCTACTATTTTCCACGGGTGAGTTATGTCCCTCATTTCCAAGACTTGACAGGTTCCCCACAAATCGAGACCCTGTCCCACAATGTGACCGACAGAGTTTACTATAGTGTTCAAATACCCTAATATTTGTCTTTCTGCTGTCTCTTTTCCTGCCTATAGATGAGTTAAGTCTGTTAAAATATCCAAAGTATTCCCCTGGTGCCACTATATGTTTACACACCCGCTCCAAAGGGGCCACAATGCAAGTTGGTAATGTCATTTATGTTGAGGTTTCCATTTCAAGCCACTTATTATTAGTTGTTATTTAATCTATTGTTTGGAGACAATCACATGACGCTGAAAGTCTTTATTCCATGGGTAAAGTGAAACATGCCGTCCAGATGAAAGTGCCCATCACTTCAACAGTATATATATATATATATATATATATATATATATATATATATATATATATATATATATATATATATATATATATATTAAGGCTGTTGAAAATAGTTAATTAATGGGATTAAATTAATTTTGTTGATTAATCTGATTAAAAATTTTAACGCAATTAACTCATGTGCACACTGACTCAACCCACTGAGCATTTTCTCATTGAGACAAAAGGTAGCGCACGGTTTTACGGAGACATAGCTGTGTGTCTTCCTGTAACCAGAGCCATAAAGTATAGCTGGAGGATCTACAAGCATTGAGGGCTTGTAGATCACCTATTTTGATAAATATTTTAAAGATAAATGATTATTTTTTTCAGAGATTCTGTTTCTTTTTTAAATTTTGAAATCCTGTACAGGAAAACATGCATATTTTGGACATAGTTCGAATGGTGATTAATCATGATTAAATTAATTTTGAAGTTGTGATTAATTTGATTAAAAATTTTAATCATTCAACACCCCTAATATATATATATATTAGGGGTGGGACTCGATTAATTTTTCTGATCTAATTAATTTGAAGCCTTGTAATTAATTAATCTCAATTAATCGCATACCAACATTTGACCCAAGAAGCATTTTTTTTGTAAATTAAAACAGGCTGGTATAGGATGTGTGAGTTTTTCTAAATGACTGTCTCAACGATGCAAGTTGGTTAACCAGATCAAAATTTGGATCAAAAGTTGATTAACCAGATGTAACTCTTTGAGAGCGTAAACATGAAACCAAATGGACCCTTGCGGGACCATTTGGTTTCATGTTTACACTCTCAAGAGTTAAAATATTCACCATCTGAATTAGTCCAAGTCTACACAACTAGAGAATGTAGAAGATTAATGGTCATTTTGATCTGTATGTTGGACTGTTTGGTTTCAGCCTGGTATTGTGGACAAAAGCAGAAGAAATCTTTAGTTTTGGGGTTTGTGTGGCGATTAAAATGAGTTAATTTTGTTAATCGCATTATTGTTTCTGTGATTAATTAATCTCAATTAATCAGTTAAAGTCCGAGCCCTAATATATATATATATATTAGTGAGAGAGAGAGAGGCTAGATTAATTATACAATAATAAAAATGGAAGAGAACATGTGGGTATTAAGAGCCTCCTTGTCAGACAAATACACCATCTCCCAGCCACTCTTGGTAGATGTTTCTTGTACTGAAGTGTTATTTTGTACTTTAGCAGTTAATTGACAATTCATGGTGTCCACACCCCCCCGCTGCTCTAGCCTGCCCACTCTGACAGAACAGCTCAGATGCAGACACATTCACTAACCATTAGGATGGCGGAAAATTTAAAACCTATTTCCGAATGTTTTTAAAATGAGAATGACACTTCCAAAATATCCTCAAGATCAACGCTGAAGGCTCTGCAGTCTGTCTTGAGGGGTATATACATAATATAAACGAATTCTACAGACATACAGCCTGTTTTTTGACAAAAATGGCATGACAAAAAATGACATACTACTACTAATGACATACTACTATAGTATGTTGTCCAAGATCATGGACCATTGCCTTTGGTTTTACCTTGATTTTGCCATTTTTGAAAATCCTCAAACGAAAAAAAATTACATACTATAGTATGTTGTCCGAGACCCTGGATGATAACCTGTCATTTTTACTTGATTTGGTCATTTTTCAAGGTTCAAGGTTCAAGGTTCGCTTTATTAGTCTTCCGTGGGAGAGATTTGTCTTGGGGTCAGAGACCAGGGCTGCATACAGTTACAAACAGACACATAACAGTAGACATAAGACAATACAGTTACACACATAGACCACGGTAGGGGCTAAATGCTCTCGCCATTGAGGAGCTTAATAGAGAGAGGTACAAAGGAGCGTCTATACCTGTTACCTTATCAACGGTGGAGCTCTATATCTCCTGCCTGTTCGCATTGTCACATACTCGAAGTTGAGAACATGTAATGGGTCAGAGACAATGCTTTGAGCCTGTCTGAGTATAGCTTGATCAAAGATGGCTTTTGGGGTGATCGGGGGGCTAGACAAGCCCATGATCTTTCCAGCCATCATAACCTGTAAATTAATGCGATGAACCTGTATGGTTTACTGAAACCGCAGTGCCCTGCTCAATGTGTTGGATTTACAAATATTTTTATATTATGCTCATTTTGTTGAGGAAAACAACACACTACAGTATGGTGTCTGAGACCATGGACTAGGCAATAACTTCTCGTTTTTCCTCGATTTCGCAATTTAATGTGATTGCTGTTGAAACTGTAAATGACAACAAAACAAAAACTAAGGCACTGGTTGTGGTACTTCTGGTTTACTGGAACAGGGTTCAACTCCTTGCGGTGCCCTGCTAAATGTGTTGTATTTACATGTTTTATTTTTATAATACGCTCATTGACAAAAACGACATACGATAGTATGTCATCTGGAAACATGGGCTATAGCCTGTCGTTTTTCCTCGATTTTGTCATTTTTGGAAATCGTTGAAAACAACAAACAAACGCATACTATAGTATGTCTTTTTTCAAAAATCTGCCGGATTAAATCATCTAGCGGGCCGGATCCGGCCCACGGGCTGTATCTTGGACACAGGGTGTAGTGGAGGGGGGACGCGGTGGGGCGGCGTCCCCCCACTTCTCAAATCTAAAATATTTTTGGGTCTGAAAAAAATCATTAGCATGGTGAAATACATATTGATGACATCATCAGATGTGTTTTCACCATGTTATGAGTTCCTTTTTTCTAAGAGTGCACAAATGGAACAAAATGGACCCGCTAGGGTCCATTTGGTTCACATTTGTACACTATTGTACAAATACTCCTGTATTGTTGTAAAATAAACTGTTTTATATCCGACGTCCATTCATACAGGACACTTACCTGGTAATATATATATGGTTCTGGTCTCCCGCCCTGTGATCGGTAGTGGCGTAGTCTTGGTGCATATTAAGAGTTTTGAAACACTGCAGGTGTTTACAATTGGCGTAGTCAGCAGCATTTCATTTTGGTCGGTCGAAGAGTTGTACGTTGTAAAGACATTTGGTGGTAGCAGCATATAGTGGGTTTTATTTTTTTATTATTTATTTTAAAAAGAACAGCGGTTGACAGTCGACTACCTGCTCTGTGAACCCAGCATCTCGCGGCTCTCCCTGGGACTGCAGCCATTATGGAGGAAGAGATCCAGAGACTGCGGAGGAGATGGCACAGCTTCGAGCCGAGAATCAGACTTTTTCATCGTTTTGACTAAGATTTTTGAGGGTTTTCGAAAAATGTCGAATTTTTGAAAAAACGCAAAGGCTATAGCCTTACCGTTTTTCATGATTTTGAGGATTTTCGAAAAATGACAAAAACTGGCAAAAAAGCAAGGCTATAGCCTTACGGTCTTGGTCAGCATGCTTTTCTTCATCGTTTTGAGCATTTTTGAGCATTTTCGAAAAATGTCGAAATTTTGAGAAAAACGCAAAGGCTATAGCCTTACCGTTTTTCATGATTTTGAGGATTTTCGAAAAATGACAAAAACTGGCAAAAAAGCAAGGCTATAGCCTTACGGTCTTGGTCAGCATGCTTTTTTTCATCGTTTTGAGCATTTTGAGCATTTTTGAAGAATGTCGAATTTTTGAAAAAAACGCAAAGGCTATAGCCTTACCGTTTTTCATGATTTTGAGGATTTTCCAAAAATGACAAAAACTGGCAAAAAAGCAAGGCTATAGCCTTACGGTCTTGGTCAGCATGCTTTTTTTCATCGTTTTGAGCATTTTTGAGCATTTTCGAAAAATATCGAAATTTTGAAAAAAAAAAAAAAAAAAAAAAAAAAAAAAAAACGCAAAGGCTATAGCCTTACCGTTTTTCATGATTTTGAGGATTTTCGAAAAATGACAAAAACTGGCAAAAAAGCAAGGCTATAGCCTTACGGTCTTGGTCAGCATGCTTTTTTTCATGGTTTTGAGCATTTTTGAGCATTTTCGAAAAATGTCGAAATTTTGAAAAAAACGCAAAGGCTATAGCCTTACCGTTTTTCATGATTTTGAGGATTTTCCAAAAAATGACAAAAACTGGCAAAAAAGCAAGGCTATAGCCTTACGGTCTTGGTCAGCATGCTTTTCTTCATCGTTTTGAGCATTTTTGAGCATTTTCGAAAAATGTCGAAATTTTGAAAAAAACGCAAAGGCTATAGCCTTACCGTTTTTCATGATTTTGAGGATTTTCGAAAAATGACAAAAACTGGCAAAAAAGCAAGGCTATAGCCTTACGGTCTTGGTCAGCATGCTTTTTTTCATCGTTTGAGCATTTTTGAGCATTTTTGAAGAATGTCGAATTTTTGAAAAAAACGCAAAGGCTATAGCCTTACCGTTTTTCATGATTTTGAGGATTTTCCAAAAATGACAAAAACTGGCAAAAAGCAAGGCTATAGCCTTACGGTCTTGGTCAGCATGCTTTTTTTCATCGTTTTGAGCATTTTTGAACATTTTTGAAGAATGTCGAATTTTTGAAAAAAAAACGCAAAGGCTATAGCCTTACCGTTTTTCATGATTTTGAGGATTTTCGAAAAATGACAAAAACTGGCAAAAAAGCAAGGCTATAGCCTTACGGTCTTGGTCAGCATGCTTTTTTTCATCGTTTTGAGCATTTTTGAAGAATGTCGAATTTTTGAAAAAAACGCAAAGGCTATAGCCTTACCGTTTTTCATGATTTTGAGGATTTTCGAAAAATGACAAAAACTGGCAAAAAAGCAAGGCTATAGCCTTACGGTCTTGGTCAGCATGCTTTTTTTCATCGTTTTGAGCATTTTTGAGCATTTTCGAAAAATGTCGAAATTTTGAAAAAAAAAAACGCAAAGGCTATAGCCTTACCGTTTTTCATGATTTTGAGGATTTTCGAAAAATGACAAAAACTGGCAAAAAAGCAAGGCGCGCGGTGGCCGCGTTTTCCCCCGCTGCAATTCCCGGTCGCGGCCGCTGCGGTGCGGGCGCCCCGTGCCACGTCGACAGCCACGGGGTTCCGGGGTTGCGTGTGTGTGCGTCACCCCGCTTCTTCCGGGGTACCCACGCAACCCCGGAACCCCGTGGCTGTCGACGTGGCACAGGAAGCGGGGCGTCTGTGTGTGTGTATTTCAGGGGTCATGGCCGTGACAGTTCAGAGAGCCGTGACAGATCAGAGAGACGACGGACCAGACGAAGACCAGAGAGAGACAAGCATCAGCAGCAACTCTGCCGGAGTTTCAGCACTTAAAAGGTGGGTAACTTTAGCGTGTGTGTGGGTGGGTGTGTGGGTGTGTGTGTGTGTGTGGTTGTGTGTTGAGCTCCAGAGTGATTCGGGGACCACCGGTGCGATCTCTGCCTGCTAGAGAGCGGTCTCCAGCGGGCATGGCTGTGGGCTCCCACCGGTACCGGCGTGTGTATGTGTGTGCATGGCGGTAGAGCAGCTCTGTGTATACTTATATTATTTTTTTCCCACCACAACAGGTGAAGATGGAATTCGCTGACTTAAAGGCGCTGATGGATGACTTTGAGGCGGATCTGCTCCCCTCCAGCCCCACGGAACAGAGAAAAAAGAATATGCGCCAGAGACGACGCCATGTGGAGTCATTTTTGGATTTTATGTCCGGACCACCGGCCACCCCAGCGTCCGCCGACCTTCACTTCATCACCAACCGTGCGCGCTTCCTCCAGTGGTTCAAGCTCCTCCAGTCCCGCTGGTGTCCAACGACCGTACAAAACTACATCCAGGACTGCCGGCGGTTCATCGTGTACTTGAAAGAGCGTCAGCCAGCCGGCATCTCACCGTCCCTGCGCGACTTGGATCGCGCGCTCCGTTGGTTAAAGATGGAGCGAGAGGGACTGGCCGATGCTGTGGCCCAACACCGTAGAAGGATCATGGACCGCAAGACGGAAGCGATGCTTACCCGCTCCGACCTCCACCGACTACGCCAGGAAACCGCTCGAAGGATCCCAGCTGCCCTGGCGCGCGTCGAACAAGACCCGAGATGTCGGTCAGCCGTCCGCTCGGCGATGGGCCTGCTAGCGGCTTATCTGGCCGCCATCAGCGGGCTGCGGCGCGGGTGCTTCCTCTGGATGACGGACGTGGACGTTTCTTCCGCACTGGAGGTGGAGGCGACGGCGGCGCGTCGGGTCATGCGGTTGGAACATCACAAGACACGGCGCACCTATGGCCCCGCGAAGCTGGTTCTCACGCCAACGGAGCACGGATGGCTGAGACGTTTCCTGGACCAACGGCCGTTCATGTGCGGCTACAGCGGCGAAGTGGCGACCTTCTTCTTCAGCTCCACGGGGAGGCCGTTTTACAAGCTGGGAACGCACGTGAAAGCCGAGATCCTGAAGTGTATCAACCGCGCGGGTACCACCATGACGTCCATCCGCAGCGCCGTGGCCACGGTCGCCGACAGAATCCTCAGTCCGGATGAACAGAGTGAAGTGAGCCGCTCCATGGGCCATAGCTTGGCCACCATGAACAGGTATTATGTCGCCCAACGCAGCAACAAAGAAGTCATCGCCACACGGGACCTGCTGGACCGCGCCGTGACAGGAGAGATCCATCGCCGCCCCCAGCCCACGTCCCGTGCGCCGCCGCAGCCTCCAGAGGAGACCCCGCAGCCTCCAGAGCCTCCAGAGACCCCCGCCCAGGAGCTCCGAGTGTCGGTCCAGCGTCTTACAGGTGAGTTCAAAATGGGACAAAGTCCCTCCAGAGGCCAGGGACAAAATCTGTTTTGAGAATGTGTTTTGCTCAAGTCACTAATAGACTGCTATCCTCTCAACCCGCAGATGCAGACATCCTGGCCTGGCGGCCGCCCGCCGTCGCGCAGGATACCCCGCCGCCCCCCGGCAAGAGGCCGCGCGGACGGCCGAGAAAACACCCGGCGACCACCGTGCAAAACCCCCCGCCCGCTAAGAGGCCGCGCGGACGGCCGCGCAAGCAGAGGGACTGATGGTGTTGTCGGTGTTGTGTTGTGCAATAAAAATAAATAATAATAATAATAATAATAATAAAACCCTTGTACCTGCCTTGCTCTGCCTCTCCTTTAACTGTATACATTGGTTATAGTTGAATATATTATATTATATATCATTAAAGTTCCATGAGCGGCAAAGTGTGTAAAGGTCAGCCGGGAAAAGGGTGCTTAGGGCTGGCTGGCCTTCACACACTTTGGCGAGTCCCTCGGCATGGTCAGGTATGCCAGAAATATGTTCTAAGTCCCTCGGTATGGCCAGGGGTGTGGGCCCCTGCCAGAAATGTGTCTAAGTCCCTCGGTATGGCCAGGGGCGCGGGCCCCTGCCAGAAATGTGTCTAAGTCCCTCGGTATGGCCAGGGGCGCGGGCCCCTGCCAGAAATGTGTCTAAGTCCCTCGGTATGGCCAGGGGCGCGGACCCCTGCCAGAAATGTTTCTAAGTCCCTCGGTATGCCCAGGGGCGTGCGGTCCGTGCGGCGCGTCACATCACTCTTGATCCCCCGAGAGGGGTGCTTAAGGGTGGGTGCACGTGCTCGGACGGGGCGCCGGGTGGTGGCCTTCGGCCGGGAGGGTGCCTGACCCAGGGCCTGGGCCTGGGCCTGGGCCCCCGCCCGGCGCGTCAGTGCCCAGGGCGTGGGCCCTGGGCCTAGGCGGTGGCCTGGTGGTTGTGGTGCATGGCCCCCAGAGTCTCTCCTCTGGGGGGCGGGTTGGAGAACGTGCCCCTGCACGGAGGTGTGCCGGGAGCACTGGATACTGGCGGCAGTACCCAGGACAGGCGGCCTGGTGGCGCCCTTCGGGGTGGGCGGCAGTCTGGAAGTGGTGCATGGCCCCCAGAGGTTCACCTCTGGGGGTTAGGTTGGAGAAAGTGCCCCTGGACGGAGGTCCTCTGGGGTCCATTTGGTGCGGGGCGCAGTACCACGTGCGGCCGCCTGGTGGCGCCCTTCTGGGGCGGCGGCCCTCTGGTAGTGGTGCATGGCCCCCAGGGGTTCACCTCTGGGGGTAAGGTTGGAGAAAGTGCCCCTGGACGGAGGTCCTCTGGGGTCCATTTGGTGCGGGGCGCAGTACCGCGTGCGGCCGCCTGGTGGCGCCCTTCTGGGGCGGCGGCCCTCTGGTAGTGGTGCATGGCCCCCGGAGGTTCACCTCTGGGGGTAAGGTTGGAGAAAGTGCCCCTGGACGGAGGTCCTCTGGGGTCCATTTGGTGCGGGGCGCAGTACCGCGTGCGGCCGCCTGGTGGCGCCCTTCTGGGGCGGCGGCCCTCTGGTAGTGGTGCATGGCCCCCAGGGGTTCACCTCTGGGGGTAAGGTTGGAGAAAGTGCCCCTGGACGGAGGTCCTCTGGGGTCCATTTGGTGCGGGGCGCAGTACCGCGTGCGGCCGCCTGGTGGCGCCCTTCTGGGGCGGCGGCCCTCTGGTAGTGGTGCATGGCCCCCGGAGGTTCACCTCTGGGGGTAAGGTTGGAGAAAGTGCCCCTGGACGGAGGTCCTCTGGGGTCCATTTGGTGCGGGGCGCAGTTCCCAGTTTGGCCACAGGGCGGCGCCTGACCTCCAGGCCCCCCCCCGGGGGGCGGGCGGCTGGCTCATGCCCGGCCAAGGTGCCTGCTTACACGCGGAGTCTCCCCCTCAACCAACAGCATTTCCAGTCATGTAGCTGCACCTCCATATTTGGGAGCGCCCATTGATTTTGTGTTAGTTCGAGTGCCAGAAGCCCAGAGCTCCTGGGCTCTGCTTCCCTCTTCCCCCCTCTGTACTACGGGACCAAAGGAGCCCCAGACTTTTGCCATCCCGTATATAGGAGAGCGCTCCTCCGGCCCTTGTCGACCCCCGGGCGGCCCCCCGAGCCGCCCCGGGCCCCCAGGGGGAGCGTCCCCCTCCAGGGGCTCCGGCCTGGAGCTTTTCAGGGGGCGAGCCGCGGGGCCTTGCCCAGGGAAGAGTGGGTGCTCGTTTTCGCCAATGCTGGGTGTTGGTCCTGGAAGTCTCGCCAGCTTCGAGGCTCGAGTGGGGGAAGCCCAGGAGAGAGGGGAAAGGAAACAGAGGGGGGAAGCCCGGACCTCCTGGGCTCTCCCCCCTCTCCCCCCCTCTCCACCGAAACCCACAAGACCAATCGCAGACTTTTCCTATCATGTATATGGGAACCAGGTCGGGCGGCCGACCTGGCCTGGAAGTAAGCCGGCCGGGCCGCAGAACCCCGGCCTGGGGAAGACTTCGGGAGCCTCGCCCCTGGCGTGAGCTCCGGAGCTTCCCCATCCGATCGATTGGAACGCGAAGCCCGCCTCTGGCGAGGGCCCCGCCGGCACTCTGTGCTCCGGCGGACGGTTGCTCGCCGCCTGCGGGCCCGACCAGGCGCGGTGGAACCTACGCCCGGAGAGCCAGCTCTTCGGGCCTCCCCGCGGCCGACCCCGGCCTAGCGAGACCGAGTAGCCCCGTCTGTCCAAGCGGTCCTCCACGGAACGCCCCGGGTGGCTCACGCCGTTGGGTCGCCGGCCCCTCGCGCTCCTCCGGGGGCGCGTCGGAGCCCGGCCTGTGCCCCGGCGGAGCTTTCCCGAGGCGAGCTCCGGAGACTCGTTTTCTCAAACCCCCAGATCGCGTGGCGCGCTCCGGCCACCGAACCGAACAGCTGCGAAACGGGTGGAGCCGCAATCCTTGGTAACACGCCCTCGACCCGGCTACGAGGCAACGCGGCAAAGCCGACCGTCCGGCACACGCCCCCGGGCTCGCACGCCGGCCCCCTCCGCCGGAGCTCCGGCTCCGGCCCCCGGAGGGGACCGGCCCCTGCCTGCCGCGGCGCGGCAACCCCGAGCGCCGAGACCTCACCTGGGCCGGCGCGCGGCGGCAACAGGAGGCCTACCTGGTTGATCCTGCCAGTAGCATATGCTTGTCTTTACAACAAGAAAGGCTCCACATCCAAGGAAGATAAATTACGGTGAGGTAGTGACGAAAAATAGCAATCCAGGACTCTTTGGAGGCCCTGTAATGGTAGTGGTGCATGGCGCCTAGAGGCTCGCCTCTGGGTGTAAAAGTGACGTAGGGGTTCTCCTCCCCGCGCCCGCTCGCCCGCGTCTCGGAACCGGCTCTGCGCCGCGCCCCGTCGCCTGCGGCCCCTAAAGGCTGCCTGGAGACCTCGTGTCTCTGGCACTGCCTGTCTGGGGCCGCTCGGCGGGACCTCCGGCGGATTCCGACCGAGTACCAGCGTGTGCGGGCGCGGGGGGAGTTCTTTTCCCTCCCCAAGTACGCAAGTCCCGCCTCGGCGGGCCGCCCCCGTCTTGAAACACGGACCAACGGATAACCCGAAAGATGGTGAATCTATCGGAGAGCCCGCCGGGCTCTCCGCGGCTGGGGAGTCGCAGCACTCCGGCGCTTCGTCCCCCTAAGTACAGACGCAGGGGTTCTCCTCCCCGCGCCCGCTCGCCCGCGTCTCGGAACCGGCTCTGCGCCGCGCCCCGTCGCCTGCGGCCCCTAAAGGCTGCCTGGAGACCTCGTGTCTCTGGCACTGCCTGTCTGGGGCCGCTCGGCGGGACCTCCGGCGGATTCCGACCGAGTACCAGCGTGTGCGGGCGCGGGGGGAGTTCTTTTCCCTCCCCAAGTACGCAAGTCCCGCCTCGGCGGGCCGCCCCCGTCTTGAAACACGGACCAACGGATAACCCGAAAGATGGTGAATCTATCGGAGAGCCCGCCGGGCTCTCCGCGGCTGGGGAGTCGCAGCGCCCCGGCGCTTCGTCCCCCTAAGTGCAGACGAGGGCGACTCGGGTGGCTGGATCTGGGCGCGGACCGCCCCAGAGCGCCTTGGAGCGCCCCGGAGCAAGACTTGCATACAAGGGGAGGGTAAAGAGCTCTGCTCTCCCCTTGTAAGCAAGTCCCGCTCCGGGGCGATCCAGGGCGCTCTGGGTGGGTCCGCGTGGAGATTCAGACACCTGAGTTGCCCTCCGCAGATCAGATTCATTCATACTTGACTATCTAGAGAAAGCAAAAGTCGTAACAAAGTTTTCTGTAGGTGAACCTGCGGAAGGATCATTACCGAACGAGCCCGGTCGCCTCCCTCGCCGCCGTGCCCAGAGCCCCCTCGGGGACGGCCGACGGCGGGGGTCGCTCGTCTCCGAGTCTCTCTCCTAGCCGGCCTTGGTACCGGGCGGGCGGGGGATTGCTCGGCACCCGTCTTGAAACACGGACCAACGGGTAACCCGAAAGATGGTGAATCTATCGGAGAGCCCGCCGGGCTCTCCGCGGCTGGGGAGTCGCAGCGCTCCGGCGCTTCGTCCCCCTAAGTACAGACGCAGGGGTTCTCCTCCCCGCGCCCGCTCGCCCGCGTCTCGGAGCCGGCTCTGCGCCGCGCCCCGTCGACGCGGCCCCTAAAGGCTGCCTGTGGACCTCGCGTCCCTCGCACTGCCTGTCTGGGGCCGCCCGGCGAGGCCTCCGGCGGATTCCGACCGAGTACCAGCGTGTGCGGGCGCGGGGGGAGTTCTTTTCCCTCCCCAAGTACGCAAGTCCCGCCTCGGCGGGCCGCCCCCGTCTTGAAACACGGACCAACGGATAACCCGAAAGATGGTGAATCTATCGGAGAGCCCGTCGGGCTCTCCGCGGCTGGGGAGTCGCAGCGCCCCGGCGCTTCGTCCCCCTAAGTGCAGACGAGGGCGACTCGGGTGGCTGGATCTGGGCGCGGACCGCCCCAGAGCGCCTTGGAGCGCCCCGGAGCAAGACTTGCATACAAGGGGAGGGTAAAGAGCTCTGCTCTCCCCTTGTAAGCAAGTCCCGCTCCGGGGCGATCCAGGGCGCTCTGGGTGGGTCCGCGTGGAGATTCAGACACCTGAGTTGCCCTCCGCAGATCAGATTCATTCATACTTGACTATCTAGAGAAAGCAAAAGTCGTAACAAAGTTTTCTGTAGGTGAACCTGCGGAAGGATCATTACCGAACGAGCCCGGTCGCCTCCCTCGCCGCCGTGCCCAGAGCCCCTCGGGGGACGGCCGACGGCGGGGGTCGCTCGTCTCCGAGTCTCTCTCCTAGCCGGCCTTGGTACCGGGCGGGCGGGGGATTGCTCGGCACCCGTCTTGAAACACGGACCAACGGGTAACCCGAAAGATGGTGAATCTATCGGAGAGCCTGCCGGGCTCTCCGCGGCTGGGGAGTCGCAGCGCTCCGGCGCTTCGTCCCCCTAAGTACAGACGCAGGGGTTCTCCTCCCCGCGCCCGCTCGCCCGCGTCTCGGAGCCGGCTCTGCGCCGCGCCCCGTCGACGCGGCCCCTAAAGGCTGCCTGTGGACCTCGCGTCCCTCGCACTGCCTGTCTGGGGCCGCCCGGCGAGGCCTCCGGCGGATTCCGACCGAGTACCAGCGTGTGCGGGCGCGGGGGGAGTTCTTTTCCCTCCCCAAGTACGCAAGTCCCGCCTCGGCGGGCCACCCCCGTCTTGAAACACGGACCAACGGATAACCCGAAAGATGGTGAATCTATCGGAGAGCCCGCCGGGCTCTCCGCGGCTGGGGAGTCGCAGCGCTCCGGCGCTTCGTCCCCCTAAGTACAGACGCAGGGGTTCTCCTCCCCGCGCCCGCTCGCCCGCGTCTCGGAACCGGCTCTGCGCCGCGCCCCGTCGCCTGCGGCCCCTAAAGGCTGCCTGGAGACCTCGTGTCTCTGGCACTGCCTGTCTGGGGCCGCTCGGCGGGACCTCCGGCGGATTCCGACCGAGTACCAGCGTGTGCGGGCGCGGGGGGAGTTCTTTTCCCTCCCCAAGTACGCAAGTCCCGCCTCGGCGGGCCGCCCCCGTCTTGAAACACGGACCAACGGATAACCCGAAAGATGGTGAATCTATCGGAGAGCCCGCCGGGCTCTCCGCGGCTGGGGAGTCGCAGCGCTCCGGCGCTTCGTCCCCCTAAGTACAGACGCAGGGGTTCTCCTCCCCGCGCCCGCTCGCCCGCGTCTCGGAGCCGGCTCTGCGCCGCGCCCCGTCGACGCGGCCCCTAAAGGCTGCCTGTGGACTTCGCGTCCCTCGCACTGCCTGTCTGGGGCCGCCCGGCGAGGCCTCCGGCGGATTCCGACCGAGTACCAGCGCGTACGGGCGCGGGGGGAGTTCTTTTCCCTCCCCGTGTACGCGAGTCCCGCCTCGGCGGGCCGCGTCTACCCACCACAGTGCAGACAAGGACAACCCTGGTGTCTGGATCTGTGCGCGGACCGCCCCAGAGCGCCTTGGAGCGCCCCGGAGCAGGACTTGCGTACACGGGGCGGGCAAAGAGCTCTGCTCTCCCCATGTAAGCAAGTCCCGCTCCGGGGCGCTGTATGGCACTCTGCGGCGGTCCGCGTGCAGGTTCAGACACCCGAGTTGCCCTCTGCAGATTCAGACTACCTCCCCCGCCGCCGTGCCCAGAGCCCCTTCGGGGGTCGGCCGGCGGCGGTCGGCGCGGGCCGAGTCGTGTCCCTAAACCCTCGCCGAGGCGCTCCGGCGCCGAGGCCTTTGTCAGAATCCCACCCCCGTCGCCGTGCCCAGAGCCCCTTCGGGGGTCGGCCGGCGGCGGGGGTAGTCTCGGGGAGCGGTCGGCGCGGGCCGAGTCGTGTCCCTAAACCCTCGCCGAGGCGCTCCGGCGCCGAGGCCTTTGTCAGAATCCCACCCCCGCCGCCGTGCCCAGAGCCCCTTCGGGGGTCGGCCGTGGCGGGGGTCAACTCCCCCGCCGCCGTGCCCAGAGCCCCCTCGGGGGACGGCCGACGGCGGGGGTCGCTCGTCTCCGAGTCTCTCTCCTAGCCGGCCTTGGTACCGGGCGGGCGGGGGATTGCTCGGTTGGTCCTGCCCCGGTGCGCCCCGGTGCGCCCTGGGGCGTTCTGGGGTGGCTCGTGCTTCGGTATGGCCAGGGGCGCGGGCCCCTGCCAGAAATATTTCTAAGTGTTAGAGTATGCCCAGGGGCGCGGACCCCTGCCAGAAATATTTCTAAGTGTTAGAGTATGGCCAGGGGCGCGGGCCTCTGCCAGAAATTTTTCTAAGTCCCTCGGTATGCCCAGGGGCGCGGACCCCTGCCAGAAATTTTTCTAAGTCCCTCGGTATGCCCAGGGGCGTGCGGTCCGTGCGGCGCGGCACATCACTCTTGATCCCCCAAGAGGGGTGCTTAAGGGTGGGTGCACGTGTTCGCACGGAGCGCCGGGTGGTGGCCTTCGGCCGGGAGGGTGCCTGACCCAGGGCCTGGGCCCGGCCCCCGCCCGGCGGGTCACCGCCCAGGGCAGGCCGCCGGGTGGTGGTTCCCGGCCGGAGGGACGCCCTGGGTCTCTGACCCGGGGCCCGAGCCCCCGGCCGGCGGGTCACCGCCCAGGGCAGGCCGCCGGGTGGTGGTTCCCGGCCGGAGGGACACCCTGGGTCTCTGACCCGGGGCCGAGCCCCCGGCCGGTGGGTCACCGCCCAGGGCAGGCCGCCGGGTGGTGGTTCCCGGCCGGAGGGACGCCCTGGGTCTCTGACCCGGGGCCCGAGCCCCCGGCCGGCGGGTCACCGCCCAGGGCAGGCCGCCGGGTGGTGGTTCCCGGCCGGAGGGACGCCCTGGGTCTCTGACCCGGGGCCCGAGCCCCCGGCCGGCGGGTCACCGCCCAGGGCAGGCCGCCGGGTGGTGGTTCCCGGCCGGAGGGACGCCCTGGGTCTCTGACCCGGGGCCCGAGCCCCCGGCCGGCGGGTCACCGCCCAGGGCAGGCCGCCGGGTGGTGGTTCCCGGCCGGAGGGACGCCCTGGGTCTCTGACCCGGGGCGGCGGGGCGTAGGGGAGGCGCTTGCCCCCCCTACGCCCCGCTTCCCTGGTCCTCAAAAATAAATAAATAAATAAATAAATAAATAAATAAATAAATAAATGAAAATTTCAAAGTCCCTGAGTACTTAGAAAAAAATTGGCCTTTTTTTCGGACCTCCGGGGGGCTCGCCGAGTGGGAGGCCCAGCCTGACCGGCCCAGGATTACCCTGGGCCGGTCAGGCTGGGCGTCCCACTCGGCGAGCCCCCCCGGAGGTCCGAAAAGTTGAAAAATATTCCCCGCGGTCACCGCTGGTGTAGGCTATAGCCTTACGGTCTTGGTCAGCATGCTTTTTTTCATCGTTTTGAGCATTTTTGAGCATTTTCGAAAAATGTCGAAATTTTGAAAAAAACGCAAAGGCTATAGCCTTACCGTTTTTCATGATTTTGAGGATTTTCGAAAAATGACAAAAACTGGCAAAAAAGCAAGGCTATAGCCTTACGGTCTTGGTCAGCATGCTTTTTTTCATCGTTTTGAGCATTTTTGAGCATTTTCGAAAAATGTCGAAATTTTGAAAAAAACGCAAAGGCTATAGCCTTACCGTTTTTCATGATTTTGAGGATTTTCGAAAAATGACAAAAACTGGCAAAAAAGCAAGGCTATAGCCTTACGGTCTTGGTCAGCATGCTTTTTTTCATCGTTTTGAGCATTTTTGAGCATTTTCGAAAAATGTCGAAATTTTGAAAAAAACGCAAAGGCTATAGCCTTACCGTTTTTCATGATTTTGAGGATTTTCGAAAAATGACAAAAACTGGCAAAAAAGCAAGGCTATAGCCTTACGGTCTTGGTCAGCATGCTTTTTTTCATCGTTTTGAGCATTTTTGAGCATTTTCGAAAAATGTCGAAATTTTGAAAAAAACGCAAAGGCTATAGCCTTACCGTTTTTCATGATTTTGAGGATTTTCGAAAAATGACAAAAACTGGCAAAAAAGCAAGGCTATAGCCTTACGGTCTTGGTCAGCATGCTTTTTTTCATCGTTTTGAGCATTTTTGAGCATTTTCGAAAAATGTCGAAATTTTGAAAAAAACGCAAAGGCCTTACCGTTTTTCATGATTTTGAGGATTTTCGAAAAATGACAAAAACTGGCAAAAAAGCAAGGCTATAGCCTTACGGTCTTGGTCAGCATGCTTTTTTTCATCGTTTTGAGCATTTTTGAGCATTTTCGAAAAATGTCGAAATTTTGAAAAAACGCAAAGGCTATAGCCTTACCGTTTTTCATGATTTTGAGGATTTTCGAAAAATGACAAAAACTGGCAAAAAAGCAAGGCTATAGCCTTACGGTCTTGGTCAGCATGCTTTTTTTCATCGTTTTGAGCATTTTTGAGCATTTTCGAAAAATGTCGAAATTTTGAAAAAACGCAAAGGCTATAGCCTTACCGTTTTTCATGATTTTGAGGATTTTCGAAAAATGACAAAAACTGGCAAAAAAGCAAGGCTATAGCCTTACGGTCTTGGTCAGCATGCTTTTTTTCATCGTTTTGAGCATTTTTGAGCATTTTCGAAAAATGTCGAAATTTTGAAAAAACGCAAAGGCTATAGCCTTACCGTTTTTCATGATTTTGAGGATTTTCGAAAAATGACAAAAACTGGCAAAAAAGCAAGGCTATAGCCTTACGGTCTTGGTCAGCATGCTTTTTTTCATCGTTTTGAGCATTTTTGAGCATTTTCGAAAAATGTCGAAATTTTGAAAAAAACGCAAAGGCTATAGCCTTACCGTTTTTCATGATTTTGAGGATTTTCGAAAAATGACAAAAACTGGCAAAAAAGCAAGGCTATAGCCTTACGGTCTTGGTCAGCATGCTTTTTTTCATCGTTTTGAGCATTTTTGAGCATTTTCGAAAAATGTCGAAATTTTGAAAAAACGCAAAGGCTATAGCCTTACCGTTTTTCATGATTTTGAGGATTTTCGAAAAATGACAAAAACTGGCAAAAAAGCAAGGCTATAGCCTTACGGTCTTGGTCAGCATGCTTTTTTTCATCGTTTTGAGCATTTTTGAGCATTTTCGAAAAATGTCGAAATTTTGAAAAAACGCAAAGGCTATAGCCTTACCGTTTTTCATGATTTTGAGGATTTTCGAAAAATGACAAAAACTGGCAAAAAAGCAAGGCTATAGCCTTACGGTCTTGGTCAGCATGCTTTTTTTCATCGTTTTGAGCATTTTTGAGCATTTTCGAAAAATGTCGAAATTTTGAAAAAACGCAAAGGCTATAGCCTTACCGTTTTTCATGATTTTGAGGATTTTCGAAAAATGACAAAAACTGGCAAAAAAGCAAGGCTATAGCCTTACGGTCTTGGTCAGCATGCTTTTTTTCATCGTTTTGAGCATTTTTGAGCATTTTCGAAAAATGTCGAAATTTTGAAAAAACGCAAAGGCTATAGCCTTACCGTTTTTCATGATTTTGAGGATTTTCGAAAAATGACAAAAACTGGCAAAAAAGCAAGGCTATAGCCTTACGGTCTTGGTCAGCATGCTTTTTTTCATCGTTTTGAGCATTTTTGAGCATTTTCGAAAAATGTCGAAATTTTGAAAAAACGCAAAGGCTATAGCCTTACCGTTTTTCATGATTTTGAGGATTTTCGAAAAATGACAAAAACTGGCAAAAAAGCAAGGCTATAGCCTTACGGTCTTGGTCAGCATGCTTTTTTTCATCGTTTTGAGCATTTTTGAGCATTTTCGAAAAATGTCGAAATTTTGAAAAAACGCAAAGGCTATAGCCTTACCGTTTTTCATGATTTTGAGGATTTTCGAAAAATGACAAAAACTGGCAAAAAAGCAAGGCTATAGCCTTACGGTCTTGGTCAGCATGCTTTTTTTCATCGTTTTGAGCATTTTTGAGCATTTTCGAAAAATGTCGAAATTTTGAAAAAACGCAAAGGCTATAGCCTTACCGTTTTTCATGATTTTGAGGATTTTCGAAAAATGACAAAAACTGGCAAAAAAGCAAGGCTATAGCCTTACGGTCTTGGTCAGCATGCTTTTTTTCATCGTTTTGAGCATTTTTGAGCATTTTCGAAAAATGTCGAAATTTTGAAAAAACGCAAAGGCTATAGCCTTACCGTTTTTCATGATTTTGAGGATTTTCGAAAAATGACAAAAACTGGCAAAAAAGCAAGGCTATAGCCTTACGGTCTTGGTCAGCATGCTTTTTTTCATCGTTTTGAGCATTTTTGAGCATTTTCGAAAAATGTCGAAATTTTGAAAAAACGCAAAGGCTATAGCCTTACCGTTTTTCATGATTTTGAGGATTTTCGAAAAATGACAAAAACTGGCAAAAAAGCAAGGCTATAGCCTTACGGTCTTGGTCAGCATGCTTTTTTTCATCGTTTTGAGCATTTTTGAGCATTTTCGAAAAATGTCGAAATTTTGAAAAAACGCAAAGGCTATAGCCTTACCGTTTTTCATGATTTTGAGGATTTTCGAAAAATGACAAAAACTGGCAAAAAAGCAAGGCTATAGCCTTACGGTCTTGGTCAGCATGCTTTTTTTCATCGTTTTGAGCATTTTTGAGCATTTTCGAAAAATGTCGAAATTTTGAAAAAACGCAAAGGCTATAGCCTTACCGTTTTTCATGATTTTGAGGATTTTCGAAAAATGACAAAAACTGGCAAAAAAGCAAGGCTATAGCCTTACGGTCTTGGTCAGCATGCTTTTTTTCATCGTTTTGAGCATTTTTGAGCATTTTCGAAAAATGTCGAAATTTTGAAAAAACGCAAAGGCTATAGCCTTACCGTTTTTCATGATTTTGAGGATTTTCGAAAAATGACAAAAACTGGCAAAAAAGCAAGGCTATAGCCTTACGGTCTTGGTCAGCATGCTTTTTTTCATCGTTTTGAGCATTTTTGAGCATTTTCGAAAAATGTCGAAATTTTGAAAAAACGCAAAGGCTATAGCCTTACCGTTTTTCATGATTTTGAGGATTTTCGAAAAATGACAAAAACTGGCAAAAAAGCAAGGCTATAGCCTTACGGTCTTGGTCAGCATGCTTTTTTTCATCGTTTTGAGCATTTTTGAGCATTTTCGAAAAATGTCGAAATTTTGAAAAAACGCAAAGGCTATAGCCTTACCGTTTTTCATGATTTTGAGGATTTTCGAAAAATGACAAAAACTGGCAAAAAAGCAAGGCTATAGCCTTACGGTCTTGGTCAGCATGCTTTTTTTCATCGTTTTGAGCATTTTTGAGCATTTTCGAAAAATGTCGAAATTTTGAAAAAACGCAAAGGCTATAGCCTTACCGTTTTTCATGATTTTGAGGATTTTCGAAAAATGACAAAAACTGGCAAAAAAGCAAGGCTATAGCCTTACGGTCTTGGTCAGCATGCTTTTTTTCATCGTTTTGAGCATTTTTGAGCATTTTCGAAAAATGTCGAAATTTTGAAAAAACGCAAAGGCTATAGCCTTACCGTTTTTCATGATTTTGAGGATTTTCGAAAAATGACAAAAACTGGCAAAAAAGCAAGGCTATAGCCTTACGGTCTTGGTCAGCATGCTTTTTTTCATCGTTTTGAGCATTTTTGAGCATTTTCGAAAAATGTCGAAATTTTGAAAAAACGCAAAGGCTATAGCCTTACCGTTTTTCATGATTTTGAGGATTTTCGAAAAATGACAAAAACTGGCAAAAAAGCAAGGCTATAGCCTTACGGTCTTGGTCAGCATGCTTTTTTTCATCGTTTTGAGCATTTTTGAGCATTTTCGAAAAATGTCGAAATTTTGAAAAAACGCAAAGGCTATAGCCTTACCGTTTTTCATGATTTTGAGGATTTTCGAAAAATGACAAAAACTGGCAAAAAAGCAAGGCTATAGCCTTACGGTCTTGGTCAGCATGCTTTTTTTCATCGTTTTGAGCATTTTTGAGCATTTTCGAAAAATGTCGAAATTTTGAAAAAACGCAAAGGCTATAGCCTTACCGTTTTTCATGATTTTGAGGATTTTCGAAAAATGACAAAAACTGGCAAAAAAGCAAGGCTATAGCCTTACGGTCTTGGTCAGCATGCTTTTTTTCATCGTTTTGAGCATTTTTGAGCATTTTCGAAAAATGTCGAAATTTTGAAAAAACGCAAAGGCTATAGCCTTACCGTTTTTCATGATTTTGAGGATTTTCGAAAAATGACAAAAACTGGCAAAAAAGCAAGGCTATAGCCTTACGGTCTTGGTCAGCATGCTTTTTTTCATCGTTTTGAGCATTTTTGAGCATTTTCGAAAAATGTCGAAATTTTGAAAAAACGCAAAGGCTATAGCCTTACCGTTTTTCATGATTTTGAGGATTTTCGAAAAATGACAAAAACTGGCAAAAAAGCAAGGCTATAGCCTTACGGTCTTGGTCAGCATGCTTTTTTTCATCGTTTTGAGCATTTTTGAGCATTTTCGAAAAATGTCGAAATTTTGAAAAAACGCAAAGGCTATAGCCTTACCGTTTTTCATGATTTTGAGGATTTTCGAAAAATGACAAAAACTGGCAAAAAAGCAAGGCTATAGCCTTACGGTCTTGGTCAGCATGCTTTTTTTCATCGTTTTGAGCATTTTTGAGCATTTTCGAAAAATGTCGAAATTTTGAAAAAACGCAAAGGCTATAGCCTTACCGTTTTTCATGATTTTGAGGATTTTCGAAAAATGACAAAAACTGGCAAAAAAGCAAGGCTATAGCCTTACGGTCTTGGTCAGCATGCTTTTTTTCATCGTTTTGAGCATTTTTGAGCATTTTCGAAAAATGTCGAAATTTTGAAAAAACGCAAAGGCTATAGCCTTACCGTTTTTCATGATTTTGAGGATTTTCGAAAAATGACAAAAACTGGCAAAAAAGCAAGGCTATAGCCTTACGGTCTTGGTCAGCATGCTTTTTTTCATCGTTTTGAGCATTTTTGAGCATTTTCGAAAAATGTCGAAATTTTGAAAAAACGCAAAGGCTATAGCCTTACCGTTTTTCATGATTTTGAGGATTTTCGAAAAATGACAAAAACTGGCAAAAAAGCAAGGCTATAGCCTTACGGTCTTGGTCAGCATGCTTTTTTTCATCGTTTTGAGCATTTTTGAGCATTTTCGAAAAATGTCGAAATTTTGAAAAAACGCAAAGGCTATAGCCTTACCGTTTTTCATGATTTTGAGGATTTTCGAAAAATGACAAAAACTGGCAAAAAAGCAAGGCTATAGCCTTACGGTCTTGGTCAGCATGCTTTTTTTCATCGTTTTGAGCATTTTTGAGCATTTTCGAAAAATGTCGAAATTTTGAAAAAACGCAAAGGCTATAGCCTTACCGTTTTTCATGATTTTGAGGATTTTCGAAAAATGACAAAAACTGGCAAAAAAGCAAGGCTATAGCCTTACGGTCTTGGTCAGCATGCTTTTTTTCATCGTTTTGAGCATTTTTGAGCATTTTCGAAAAATGTCGAAATTTTGAAAAAACGCAAAGGCTATAGCCTTACCGTTTTTCATGATTTTGAGGATTTTCGAAAAATGACAAAAACTGGCAAAAAAGCAAGGCTATAGCCTTACGGTCTTGGTCAGCATGCTTTTTTTCATCGTTTTGAGCATTTTTGAGCATTTTCGAAAAATGTCGAAATTTTGAAAAAACGCAAAGGCTATAGCCTTACCGTTTTTCATGATTTTGAGGATTTTCGAAAAATGACAAAAACTGGCAAAAAAGCAAGGCTATAGCCTTACGGTCTTGGTCAGCATGCTTTTTTTCATCGTTTTGAGCATTTTTGAGCATTTTCGAAAAATGTCGAAATTTTGAAAAAACGCAAAGGCTATAGCCTTACCGTTTTTCATGATTTTGAGGATTTTCGAAAAATGACAAAAACTGGCAAAAAAGCAAGGCTATAGCCTTACGGTCTTGGTCAGCATGCTTTTTTTCATCGTTTTGAGCATTTTTGAGCATTTTCGAAAAATGTCGAAATTTTGAAAAAACGCAAAGGCTATAGCCTTACCGTTTTTCATGATTTTGAGGATTTTCGAAAAATGACAAAAACTGGCAAAAAAGCAAGGCTATAGCCTTACGGTCTTGGTCAGCATGCTTTTTTTCATCGTTTTGAGCATTTTTGAGCATTTTCGAAAAATGTCGAAATTTTGAAAAAACGCAAAGGCTATAGCCTTACCGTTTTTCATGATTTTGAGGATTTTCGAAAAATGACAAAAACTGGCAAAAAAGCAAGGCTATAGCCTTACGGTCTTGGTCAGCATGCTTTTTTTCATCGTTTTGAGCATTTTTGAGCATTTTCGAAAAATGTCGAAATTTTGAAAAAACGCAAAGGCTATAGCCTTACCGTTTTTCATGATTTTGAGGATTTTCGAAAAATGACAAAAACTGGCAAAAAAGCAAGGCTATAGCCTTACGGTCTTGGTCAGCATGCTTTTTTTCATCGTTTTGAGCATTTTTGAGCATTTTCGAAAAATGTCGAAATTTTGAAAAAACGCAAAGGCTATAGCCTTACCGTTTTTCATGATTTTGAGGATTTTCGAAAAATGACAAAAACTGGCAAAAAAGCAAGGCTATAGCCTTACGGTCTTGGTCAGCATGCTTTTTTTCATCGTTTTGAGCATTTTTGAGCATTTTCGAAAAATGTCGAAATTTTGAAAAAACGCAAAGGCTATAGCCTTACCGTTTTTCATGATTTTGAGGATTTTCGAAAAATGACAAAAACTGGCAAAAAAGCAAGGCTATAGCCTTACGGTCTTGGTCAGCATGCTTTTTTTCATCGTTTTGAGCATTTTTGAGCATTTTCGAAAAATGTCGAAATTTTGAAAAAACGCAAAGGCTATAGCCTTACCGTTTTTCATGATTTTGAGGATTTTCGAAAAATGACAAAAACTGGCAAAAAAGCAAGGCTATAGCCTTACGGTCTTGGTCAGCATGCTTTTTTTCATCGTTTTGAGCATTTTTGAGCATTTTCGAAAAATGTCGAAATTTTGAAAAAACGCAAAGGCTATAGCCTTACCGTTTTTCATGATTTTGAGGATTTTCGAAAAATGACAAAAACTGGCAAAAAAGCAAGGCTATAGCCTTACGGTCTTGGTCAGCATGCTTTTTTTCATCGTTTTGAGCATTTTTGAGCATTTTCGAAAAATGTCGAAATTTTGAAAAAACGCAAAGGCTATAGCCTTACCGTTTTTCATGATTTTGAGGATTTTCGAAAAATGACAAAAACTGGCAAAAAAGCAAGGCTATAGCCTTACGGTCTTGGTCAGCATGCTTTTTTTCATCGTTTTGAGCATTTTTGAGCATTTTCGAAAAATGTCGAAATTTTGAAAAAACGCAAAGGCTATAGCCTTACCGTTTTTCATGATTTTGAGGATTTTCGAAAAATGACAAAAACTGGCAAAAAAGCAAGGCTATAGCCTTACGGTCTTGGTCAGCATGCTTTTTTTCATCGTTTTGAGCATTTTTGAGCATTTTCGAAAAATGTCGAAATTTTGAAAAAACGCAAAGGCTATAGCCTTACCGTTTTTCATGATTTTGAGGATTTTCGAAAAATGACAAAAACTGGCAAAAAAGCAAGGCTATAGCCTTACGGTCTTGGTCAGCATGCTTTTTTTCATCGTTTTGAGCATTTTTGAGCATTTTCGAAAAATGTCGAAATTTTGAAAAAACGCAAAGGCTATAGCCTTACCGTTTTTCATGATTTTGAGGATTTTCGAAAAATGACAAAAACTGGCAAAAAAGCAAGGCTATAGCCTTACGGTCTTGGTCAGCATGCTTTTTTTCATCGTTTTGAGCATTTTTGAGCATTTTCGAAAAATGTCGAAATTTTGAAAAAACGCAAAGGCTATAGCCTTACCGTTTTTCATGATTTTGAGGATTTTCGAAAAATGACAAAAACTGGCAAAAAAGCAAGGCTATAGCCTTACGGTCTTGGTCAGCATGCTTTTTTTCATCGTTTTGAGCATTTTTGAGCATTTTCGAAAAATGTCGAAATTTTGAAAAAACGCAAAGGCTATAGCCTTACCGTTTTTCATGATTTTGAGGATTTTCGAAAAATGACAAAAACTGGCAAAAAAGCAAGGCTATAGCCTTACGGTCTTGGTCAGCATGCTTTTTTTCATCGTTTTGAGCATTTTTGAGCATTTTCGAAAAATGTCGAAATTTTGAAAAAACGCAAAGGCTATAGCCTTACCGTTTTTCATGATTTTGAGGATTTTCGAAAAATGACAAAAACTGGCAAAAAAGCAAGGCTATAGCCTTACGGTCTTGGTCAGCATGCTTTTTTTCATCGTTTTGAGCATTTTTGAGCATTTTCGAAAAATGTCGAAATTTTGAAAAAACGCAAAGGCTATAGCCTTACCGTTTTTCATGATTTTGAGGATTTTCGAAAAATGACAAAAACTGGCAAAAAAGCAAGGCTATAGCCTTACGGTCTTGGTCAGCATGCTTTTTTTCATCGTTTTGAGCATTTTTGAGCATTTTCGAAAAATGTCGAAATTTTGAAAAAACGCAAAGGCTATAGCCTTACCGTTTTTCATGATTTTGAGGATTTTCGAAAAATGACAAAAACTGGCAAAAAAGCAAGGCTATAGCCTTACGGTCTTGGTCAGCATGCTTTTTTTCATCGTTTTGAGCATTTTTGAGCATTTTCGAAAAATGTCGAAATTTTGAAAAAACGCAAAGGCTATAGCCTTACCGTTTTTCATGATTTTGAGGATTTTCGAAAAATGACAAAAACTGGCAAAAAAGCAAGGCTATAGCCTTACGGTCTTGGTCAGCATGCTTTTTTTCATCGTTTTGAGCATTTTTGAGCATTTTCGAAAAATGTCGAAATTTTGAAAAAACGCAAAGGCTATAGCCTTACCGTTTTTCATGATTTTGAGGATTTTCGAAAAATGACAAAAACTGGCAAAAAAGCAAGGCTATAGCCTTACGGTCTTGGTCAGCATGCTTTTTTTCATCGTTTTGAGCATTTTTGAGCATTTTCGAAAAATGTCGAAATTTTGAAAAAACGCAAAGGCTATAGCCTTACCGTTTTTCATGATTTTGAGGATTTTCGAAAAATGACAAAAACTGGCAAAAAAGCAAGGCTATAGCCTTACGGTCTTGGTCAGCATGCTTTTTTTCATCGTTTTGAGCATTTTTGAGCATTTTCGAAAAATGTCGAAATTTTGAAAAAACGCAAAGGCTATAGCCTTACCGTTTTTCATGATTTTGAGGATTTTCGAAAAATGACAAAAACTGGCAAAAAAGCAAGGCTATAGCCTTACGGTCTTGGTCAGCATGCTTTTTTTCATCGTTTTGAGCATTTTTGAGCATTTTCGAAAAATGTCGAAATTTTGAAAAAACGCAAAGGCTATAGCCTTACCGTTTTTCATGATTTTGAGGATTTTCGAAAAATGACAAAAACTGGCAAAAAAGCAAGGCTATAGCCTTACGGTCTTGGTCAGCATGCTTTTTTTCATCGTTTTGAGCATTTTTGAGCATTTTCGAAAAATGTCGAAATTTTGAAAAAACGCAAAGGCTATAGCCTTACCGTTTTTCATGATTTTGAGGATTTTCGAAAAATGACAAAAACTGGCAAAAAAGCAAGGCTATAGCCTTACGGTCTTGGTCAGCATGCTTTTTTTCATCGTTTTGAGCATTTTTGAGCATTTTCGAAAAATGTCGAAATTTTGAAAAAACGCAAAGGCTATAGCCTTACCGTTTTTCATGATTTTGAGGATTTTCGAAAAATGACAAAAACTGGCAAAAAAGCAAGGCTATAGCCTTACGGTCTTGGTCAGCATGCTTTTTTTCATCGTTTTGAGCATTTTTGAGCATTTTCGAAAAATGTCGAAATTTTGAAAAAACGCAAAGGCTATAGCCTTACCGTTTTTCATGATTTTGAGGATTTTCGAAAAATGACAAAAACTGGCAAAAAAGCAAGGCTATAGCCTTACGGTCTTGGTCAGCATGCTTTTTTTCATCGTTTTGAGCATTTTTGAGCATTTTCGAAAAATGTCGAAATTTTGAAAAAACGCAAAGGCTATAGCCTTACCGTTTTTCATGATTTTGAGGATTTTCGAAAAATGACAAAAACTGGCAAAAAAGCAAGGCTATAGCCTTACGGTCTTGGTCAGCATGCTTTTTTTCATCGTTTTGAGCATTTTTGAGCATTTTCGAAAAATGTCGAAATTTTGAAAAAACGCAAAGGCTATAGCCTTACCGTTTTTCATGATTTTGAGGATTTTCGAAAAATGACAAAAACTGGCAAAAAAGCAAGGCTATAGCCTTACGGTCTTGGTCAGCATGCTTTTTTTCATCGTTTTGAGCATTTTTGAGCATTTTCGAAAAATGTCGAAATTTTGAAAAAACGCAAAGGCTATAGCCTTACCGTTTTTCATGATTTTGAGGATTTTCGAAAAATGACAAAAACTGGCAAAAAAGCAAGGCTATAGCCTTACGGTCTTGGTCAGCATGCTTTTTTTCATCGTTTTGAGCATTTTTGAGCATTTTCGAAAAATGTCGAAATTTTGAAAAAACGCAAAGGCTATAGCCTTACCGTTTTTCATGATTTTGAGGATTTTCGAAAAATGACAAAAACTGGCAAAAAAGCAAGGCTATAGCCTTACGGTCTTGGTCAGCATGCTTTTTTTCATCGTTTTGAGCATTTTTGAGCATTTTCGAAAAATGTCGAAATTTTGAAAAAACGCAAAGGCTATAGCCTTACCGTTTTTCATGATTTTGAGGATTTTCGAAAAATGACAAAAACTGGCAAAAAAGCAAGGCTATAGCCTTACGGTCTTGGTCAGCATGCTTTTTTTCATCGTTTTGAGCATTTTTGAGCATTTTCGAAAAATGTCGAAATTTTGAAAAAACGCAAAGGCTATAGCCTTACCGTTTTTCATGATTTTGAGGATTTTCGAAAAATGACAAAAACTGGCAAAAAAGCAAGGCTATAGCCTTACGGTCTTGGTCAGCATGCTTTTTTTCATCGTTTTGAGCATTTTTGAGCATTTTCGAAAAATGTCGAAATTTTGAAAAAACGCAAAGGCTATAGCCTTACCGTTTTTCATGATTTTGAGGATTTTCGAAAAATGACAAAAACTGGCAAAAAAGCAAGGCTATAGCCTTACGGTCTTGGTCAGCATGCTTTTTTTCATCGTTTTGAGCATTTTTGAGCATTTTCGAAAAATGTCGAAATTTTGAAAAAACGCAAAGGCTATAGCCTTACCGTTTTTCATGATTTTGAGGATTTTCGAAAAATGACAAAAACTGGCAAAAAAGCAAGGCTATAGCCTTACGGTCTTGGTCAGCATGCTTTTTTTCATCGTTTTGAGCATTTTTGAGCATTTTCGAAAAATGTCGAAATTTTGAAAAAACGCAAAGGCTATAGCCTTACCGTTTTTCATGATTTTGAGGATTTTCGAAAAATGACAAAAACTGGCAAAAAAGCAAGGCTATAGCCTTACGGTCTTGGTCAGCATGCTTTTTTTCATCGTTTTGAGCATTTTTGAGCATTTTCGAAAAATGTCGAAATTTTGAAAAAACGCAAAGGCTATAGCCTTACCGTTTTTCATGATTTTGAGGATTTTCGAAAAATGACAAAAACTGGCAAAAAAGCAAGGCTATAGCCTTACGGTCTTGGTCAGCATGCTTTTTTTCATCGTTTTGAGCATTTTTGAGCATTTTCGAAAAATGTCGAAATTTTGAAAAAACGCAAAGGCTATAGCCTTACCGTTTTTCATGATTTTGAGGATTTTCGAAAAATGACAAAAACTGGCAAAAAAGCAAGGCTATAGCCTTACGGTCTTGGTCAGCATGCTTTTTTTCATCGTTTTGAGCATTTTTGAGCATTTTCGAAAAATGTCGAAATTTTGAAAAAACGCAAAGGCTATAGCCTTACCGTTTTTCATGATTTTGAGGATTTTCGAAAAATGACAAAAACTGGCAAAAAAGCAAGGCTATAGCCTTACGGTCTTGGTCAGCATGCTTTTTTTCATCGTTTTGAGCATTTTTGAGCATTTTCGAAAAATGTCGAAATTTTGAAAAAACGCAAAGGCTATAGCCTTACCGTTTTTCATGATTTTGAGGATTTTCGAAAAATGACAAAAACTGGCAAAAAAGCAAGGCTATAGCCTTACGGTCTTGGTCAGCATGCTTTTTTTCATCGTTTTGAGCATTTTTGAGCATTTTCGAAAAATGTCGAAATTTTGAAAAAACGCAAAGGCTATAGCCTTACCGTTTTTCATGATTTTGAGGATTTTCGAAAAATGACAAAAACTGGCAAAAAAGCAAGGCTATAGCCTTACGGTCTTGGTCAGCATGCTTTTTTTCATCGTTTTGAGCATTTTTGAGCATTTTCGAAAAATGTCGAAATTTTGAAAAAACGCAAAGGCTATAGCCTTACCGTTTTTCATGATTTTGAGGATTTTCGAAAAATGACAAAAACTGGCAAAAAAGCAAGGCTATAGCCTTACGGTCTTGGTCAGCATGCTTTTTTTCATCGTTTTGAGCATTTTTGAGCATTTTCGAAAAATGTCGAAATTTTGAAAAAACGCAAAGGCTATAGCCTTACCGTTTTTCATGATTTTGAGGATTTTCGAAAAATGACAAAAACTGGCAAAAAAGCAAGGCTATAGCCTTACGGTCTTGGTCAGCATGCTTTTTTTCATCGTTTTGAGCATTTTTGAGCATTTTCGAAAAATGTCGAAATTTTGAAAAAACGCAAAGGCTATAGCCTTACCGTTTTTCATGATTTTGAGGATTTTCGAAAAATGACAAAAACTGGCAAAAAAGCAAGGCTATAGCCTTACGGTCTTGGTCAGCATGCTTTTTTTCATCGTTTTGAGCATTTTTGAGCATTTTCGAAAAATGTCGAAATTTTGAAAAAACGCAAAGGCTATAGCCTTACCGTTTTTCATGATTTTGAGGATTTTCGAAAAATGACAAAAACTGGCAAAAAAGCAAGGCTATAGCCTTACGGTCTTGGTCAGCATGCTTTTTTTCATCGTTTTGAGCATTTTTGAGCATTTTCGAAAAATGTCGAAATTTTGAAAAAACGCAAAGGCTATAGCCTTACCGTTTTTCATGATTTTGAGGATTTTCGAAAAATGACAAAAACTGGCAAAAAAGCAAGGCTATAGCCTTACGGTCTTGGTCAGCATGCTTTTTTTCATCGTTTTGAGCATTTTTGAGCATTTTCGAAAAATGTCGAAATTTTGAAAAAACGCAAAGGCTATAGCCTTACCGTTTTTCATGATTTTGAGGATTTTCGAAAAATGACAAAAACTGGCAAAAAAGCAAGGCTATAGCCTTACGGTCTTGGTCAGCATGCTTTTTTTCATCGTTTTGAGCATTTTTGAGCATTTTCGAAAAATGTCGAAATTTTGAAAAAACGCAAAGGCTATAGCCTTACCGTTTTTCATGATTTTGAGGATTTTCGAAAAATGACAAAAACTGGCAAAAAAGCAAGGCTATAGCCTTACGGTCTTGGTCAGCATGCTTTTTTTCATCGTTTTGAGCATTTTTGAGCATTTTCGAAAAATGTCGAAATTTTGAAAAAACGCAAAGGCTATAGCCTTACCGTTTTTCATGATTTTGAGGATTTTCGAAAAATGACAAAAACTGGCAAAAAAGCAAGGCTATAGCCTTACGGTCTTGGTCAGCATGCTTTTTTTCATCGTTTTGAGCATTTTTGAGCATTTTCGAAAAATGTCGAAATTTTGAAAAAACGCAAAGGCTATAGCCTTACCGTTTTTCATGATTTTGAGGATTTTCGAAAAATGACAAAAACTGGCAAAAAAGCAAGGCTATAGCCTTACGGTCTTGGTCAGCATGCTTTTTTTCATCGTTTTGAGCATTTTTGAGCATTTTCGAAAAATGTCGAAATTTTGAAAAAACGCAAAGGCTATAGCCTTACCGTTTTTCATGATTTTGAGGATTTTCGAAAAATGACAAAAACTGGCAAAAAAGCAAGGCTATAGCCTTACGGTCTTGGTCAGCATGCTTTTTTTCATCGTTTTGAGCATTTTTGAGCATTTTCGAAAAATGTCGAAATTTTGAAAAAACGCAAAGGCTATAGCCTTACCGTTTTTCATGATTTTGAGGATTTTCGAAAAATGACAAAAACTGGCAAAAAAGCAAGGCTATAGCCTTACGGTCTTGGTCAGCATGCTTTTTTTCATCGTTTTGAGCATTTTTGAGCATTTTCGAAAAATGTCGAAATTTTGAAAAAACGCAAAGGCTATAGCCTTACCGTTTTTCATGATTTTGAGGATTTTCGAAAAATGACAAAAACTGGCAAAAAAGCAAGGCTATAGCCTTACGGTCTTGGTCAGCATGCTTTTTTTCATCGTTTTGAGCATTTTTGAGCATTTTCGAAAAATGTCGAAATTTTGAAAAAACGCAAAGGCTATAGCCTTACCGTTTTTCATGATTTTGAGGATTTTCGAAAAATGACAAAAACTGGCAAAAAAGCAAGGCTATAGCCTTACGGTCTTGGTCAGCATGCTTTTTTTCATCGTTTTGAGCATTTTTGAGCATTTTCGAAAAATGTCGAAATTTTGAAAAAACGCAAAGGCTATAGCCTTACCGTTTTTCATGATTTTGAGGATTTTCGAAAAATGACAAAAACTGGCAAAAAAGCAAGGCTATAGCCTTACGGTCTTGGTCAGCATGCTTTTTTTCATCGTTTTGAGCATTTTTGAGCATTTTCGAAAAATGTCGAAATTTTGAAAAAACGCAAAGGCTATAGCCTTACCGTTTTTCATGATTTTGAGGATTTTCGAAAAATGACAAAAACTGGCAAAAAAGCAAGGCTATAGCCTTACGGTCTTGGTCAGCATGCTTTTTTTCATCGTTTTGAGCATTTTTGAGCATTTTCGAAAAATGTCGAAATTTTGAAAAAACGCAAAGGCTATAGCCTTACCGTTTTTCATGATTTTGAGGATTTTCGAAAAATGACAAAAACTGGCAAAAAAGCAAGGCTATAGCCTTACGGTCTTGGTCAGCATGCTTTTTTTCATCGTTTTGAGCATTTTTGAGCATTTTCGAAAAATGTCGAAATTTTGAAAAAACGCAAAGGCTATAGCCTTACCGTTTTTCATGATTTTGAGGATTTTCGAAAAATGACAAAAACTGGCAAAAAAGCAAGGCTATAGCCTTACGGTCTTGGTCAGCATGCTTTTTTTCATCGTTTTGAGCATTTTTGAGCATTTTCGAAAAATGTCGAAATTTTGAAAAAACGCAAAGGCTATAGCCTTACCGTTTTTCATGATTTTGAGGATTTTCGAAAAATGACAAAAACTGGCAAAAAAGCAAGGCTATAGCCTTACGGTCTTGGTCAGCATGCTTTTTTTCATCGTTTTGAGCATTTTTGAGCATTTTCGAAAAATGTCGAAATTTTGAAAAAACGCAAAGGCTATAGCCTTACCGTTTTTCATGATTTTGAGGATTTTCGAAAAATGACAAAAACTGGCAAAAAAGCAAGGCTATAGCCTTACGGTCTTGGTCAGCATGCTTTTTTTCATCGTTTTGAGCATTTTTGAGCATTTTCGAAAAATGTCGAAATTTTGAAAAAACGCAAAGGCTATAGCCTTACCGTTTTTCATGATTTTGAGGATTTTCGAAAAATGACAAAAACTGGCAAAAAAGCAAGGCTATAGCCTTACGGTCTTGGTCAGCATTTTTTTCATCGTTTTGAGCATTTTTGAGCATTTTCGAAAAATGTCGAAATTTTGAAAAAACGCAAAGGCTATAGCCTTACCGTTTTTCATGATTTTGAGGATTTTCGAAAAATGACAAAAACTGGCAAAAAAGCAAGGCTATAGCCTTACGGTCTTGGTCAGCATGCTTTTTTTCATCGTTTTGAGCATTTTTGAGCATTTTCGAAAAATGTCGAAATTTTGAAAAAACGCAAAGGCTATAGCCTTACCGTTTTTCATGATTTTGAGGATTTTCGAAAAATGACAAAAACTGGCAAAAAAGCAAGGCTATAGCCTTACGGTCTTGGTCAGCATGCTTTTTTTCATCGTTTTGAGCATTTTTGAGCATTTTCGAAAAATGTCGAAATTTTGAAAAAACGCAAAGGCTATAGCCTTACCGTTTTTCATGATTTTGAGGATTTTCGAAAAATGACAAAAACTGGCAAAAAAGCAAGGCTATAGCCTTACGGTCTTGGTCAGCATGCTTTTTTTCATCGTTTTGAGCATTTTTGAGCATTTTCGAAAAATGTCGAAATTTTGAAAAAACGCAAAGGCTATAGCCTTACCGTTTTTCATGATTTTGAGGATTTTCGAAAAATGACAAAAACTGGCAAAAAAGCAAGGCTATAGCCTTACGGTCTTGGTCAGCATGCTTTTTTTCATCGTTTTGAGCATTTTTGAGCATTTTCGAAAAATGTCGAAATTTTGAAAAAACGCAAAGGCTATAGCCTTACCGTTTTTCATGATTTTGAGGATTTTCGAAAAATGACAAAAACTGGCAAAAAAGCAAGGCTATAGCCTTACGGTCTTGGTCAGCATGCTTTTTTTCATCGTTTTGAGCATTTTTGAGCATTTTCGAAAAATGTCGAAATTTTGAAAAAACGCAAAGGCTATAGCCTTACCGTTTTTCATGATTTTGAGGATTTTCGAAAAATGACAAAAACTGGCAAAAAAGCAAGGCTATAGCCTTACGGTCTTGGTCAGCATGCTTTTTTTCATCGTTTTGAGCATTTTTGAGCATTTTCGAAAAATGTCGAAATTTTGAAAAAACGCAAAGGCTATAGCCTTACCGTTTTTCATGATTTTGAGGATTTTCGAAAAATGACAAAAACTGGCAAAAAAGCAAGGCTATAGCCTTACGGTCTTGGTCAGCATGCTTTTTTTCATCGTTTTGAGCATTTTTGAGCATTTTCGAAAAATGTCGAAATTTTGAAAAAACGCAAAGGCTATAGCCTTACCGTTTTTCATGATTTTGAGGATTTTCGAAAAATGACAAAAACTGGCAAAAAAGCAAGGCTATAGCCTTACGGTCTTGGTCAGCATGCTTTTTTTCATCGTTTTGAGCATTTTTGAGCATTTTCGAAAAATGTCGAAATTTTGAAAAAACGCAAAGGCTATAGCCTTACCGTTTTTCATGATTTTGAGGATTTTCGAAAAATGACAAAAACTGGCAAAAAAGCAAGGCTATAGCCTTACGGTCTTGGTCAGCATGCTTTTTTTCATCGTTTTGAGCATTTTTGAGCATTTTCGAAAAATGTCGAAATTTTGAAAAAACGCAAAGGCTATAGCCTTACCGTTTTTCATGATTTTGAGGATTTTCGAAAAATGACAAAAACTGGCAAAAAAGCAAGGCTATAGCCTTACGGTCTTGGTCAGCATGCTTTTTTTCATCGTTTTGAGCATTTTTGAGCATTTTCGAAAAATGTCGAAATTTTGAAAAAACGCAAAGGCTATAGCCTTACCGTTTTTCATGATTTTGAGGATTTTCGAAAAATGACAAAAACTGGCAAAAAAGCAAGGCTATAGCCTTACGGTCTTGGTCAGCATGCTTTTTTTCATCGTTTTGAGCATTTTTGAGCATTTTCGAAAAATGTCGAAATTTTGAAAAAACGCAAAGGCTATAGCCTTACCGTTTTTCATGATTTTGAGGATTTTCGAAAAATGACAAAAACTGGCAAAAAAGCAAGGCTATAGCCTTACGGTCTTGGTCAGCATGCTTTTTTTCATCGTTTTGAGCATTTTTGAGCATTTTCGAAAAATGTCGAAATTTTGAAAAAACGCAAAGGCTATAGCCTTACCGTTTTTCATGATTTTGAGGATTTTCGAAAAATGACAAAAACTGGCAAAAAAGCAAGGCTATAGCCTTACGGTCTTGGTCAGCATGCTTTTTTTCATCGTTTTGAGCATTTTTGAGCATTTTCGAAAAATGTCGAAATTTTGAAAAAACGCAAAGGCTATAGCCTTACCGTTTTTCATGATTTTGAGGATTTTCGAAAAATGACAAAAACTGGCAAAAAAGCAAGGCTATAGCCTTACGGTCTTGGTCAGCATGCTTTTTTTCATCGTTTTGAGCATTTTTGAGCATTTTCGAAAAATGTCGAAATTTTGAAAAAACGCAAAGGCTATAGCCTTACCGTTTTTCATGATTTTGAGGATTTTCGAAAAATGACAAAAACTGGCAAAAAAGCAAGGCTATAGCCTTACGGTCTTGGTCAGCATGCTTTTTTTCATCGTTTTGAGCATTTTTGAGCATTTTCGAAAAATGTCGAAATTTTGAAAAAACGCAAAGGCTATAGCCTTACCGTTTTTCATGATTTTGAGGATTTTCGAAAAATGACAAAAACTGGCAAAAAAGCAAGGCTATAGCCTTACGGTCTTGGTCAGCATGCTTTTTTTCATCGTTTTGAGCATTTTTGAGCATTTTCGAAAAATGTCGAAATTTTGAAAAAACGCAAAGGCTATAGCCTTACCGTTTTTCATGATTTTGAGGATTTTCGAAAAATGACAAAAACTGGCAAAAAAGCAAGGCTATAGCCTTACGGTCTTGGTCAGCATGCTTTTTTTCATCGTTTTGAGCATTTTTGAGCATTTTCGAAAAATGTCGAAATTTTGAAAAAACGCAAAGGCTATAGCCTTACCGTTTTTCATGATTTTGAGGATTTTCGAAAAATGACAAAAACTGGCAAAAAAGCAAGGCTATAGCCTTACGGTCTTGGTCAGCATGCTTTTTTTCATCGTTTTGAGCATTTTTGAGCATTTTCGAAAAATGTCGAAATTTTGAAAAAACGCAAAGGCTATAGCCTTACCGTTTTTCATGATTTTGAGGATTTTCGAAAAATGACAAAAACTGGCAAAAAAGCAAGGCTATAGCCTTACGGTCTTGGTCAGCATGCTTTTTTTCATCGTTTTGAGCATTTTTGAGCATTTTCGAAAAATGTCGAAATTTTGAAAAAACGCAAAGGCTATAGCCTTACCGTTTTTCATGATTTTGAGGATTTTCGAAAAATGACAAAAACTGGCAAAAAAGCAAGGCTATAGCCTTACGGTCTTGGTCAGCATGCTTTTTTTCATCGTTTTGAGCATTTTTGAGCATTTTCGAAAAATGTCGAAATTTTGAAAAAAACGCAAAGGCTATAGCCTTACCGTTTTTCATGATTTTGAGGATTTTCGAAAAATGACAAAAACTGGCAAAAAAGCAAGGCTATAGCCTTACGGTCTTGGTCAGCATGCTTTTTTTCATCGTTTTGAGCATTTTTGAGCATTTTCGAAAAATGTCGAAATTTTGAAAAAACGCAAAGGCTATAGCCTTACCGTTTTTCATGATTTTGAGGATTTTCGAAAAATGACAAAAACTGGCAAAAAAGCAAGGCTATAGCCTTACGGTCTTGGTCAGCATGCTTTTTTTCATCGTTTTGAGCATTTTTGAGCATTTTCGAAAAATGTCGAAATTTTGAAAAAACGCAAAGGCTATAGCCTTACCGTTTTTCATGATTTTGAGGATTTTCGAAAAATGACAAAAACTGGCAAAAAAGCAAGGCTATAGCCTTACGGTCTTGGTCAGCATGCTTTTTTTCATCGTTTTGAGCATTTTTGAGCATTTTCGAAAAATGTCGAAATTTTGAAAAAACGCAAAGGCTATAGCCTTACCGTTTTTCATGATTTTGAGGATTTTCGAAAAATGACAAAAACTGGCAAAAAAGCAAGGCTATAGCCTTACGGTCTTGGTCAGCATGCTTTTTTTCATCGTTTTGAGCATTTTTGAGCATTTTCGAAAAATGTCGAAATTTTGAAAAAACGCAAAGGCTATAGCCTTACCGTTTTTCATGATTTTGAGGATTTTCGAAAAATGACAAAAACTGGCAAAAAAGCAAGGCTATAGCCTTACGGTCTTGGTCAGCATGCTTTTTTTCATCGTTTTGAGCATTTTTGAGCATTTTCGAAAAATGTCGAAATTTTGAAAAAACGCAAAGGCTATAGCCTTACCGTTTTTCATGATTTTGAGGATTTTCGAAAAATGACAAAAACTGGCAAAAAAGCAAGGCTATAGCCTTACGGTCTTGGTCAGCATGCTTTTTTTCATCGTTTTGAGCATTTTTGAGCATTTTCGAAAAATGTCGAAATTTTGAAAAAACGCAAAGGCTATAGCCTTACCGTTTTTCATGATTTTGAGGATTTTCGAAAAATGACAAAAACTGGCAAAAAAGCAAGGCTATAGCCTTACGGTCTTGGTCAGCATGCTTTTTTTCATCGTTTTGAGCATTTTTGAGCATTTTCGAAAAATGTCGAAATTTTGAAAAAACGCAAAGGCTATAGCCTTACCGTTTTTCATGATTTTGAGGATTTTCGAAAAATGACAAAAACTGGCAAAAAAGCAAGGCTATAGCCTTACGGTCTTGGTCAGCATGCTTTTTTTCATCGTTTTGAGCATTTTTGAGCATTTTCGAAAAATGTCGAAATTTTGAAAAAACGCAAAGGCTATAGCCTTACCGTTTTTCATGATTTTGAGGATTTTCGAAAAATGACAAAAACTGGCAAAAAAGCAAGGCTATAGCCTTACGGTCTTGGTCAGCATGCTTTTTTTCATCGTTTTGAGCATTTTTGAGCATTTTCGAAAAATGTCGAAATTTTGAAAAAACGCAAAGGCTATAGCCTTACCGTTTTTCATGATTTTGAGGATTTTCGAAAAATGACAAAAACTGGCAAAAAAGCAAGGCTATAGCCTTACGGTCTTGGTCAGCATGCTTTTTTTCATCGTTTTGAGCATTTTTGAGCATTTTCGAAAAATGTCGAAATTTTGAAAAAACGCAAAGGCTATAGCCTTACCGTTTTTCATGATTTTGAGGATTTTCGAAAAATGACAAAAACTGGCAAAAAAGCAAGGCTATAGCCTTACGGTCTTGGTCAGCATGCTTTTTTTCATCGTTTTGAGCATTTTTGAGCATTTTCGAAAAATGTCGAAATTTTGAAAAAACGCAAAGGCTATAGCCTTACCGTTTTTCATGATTTTGAGGATTTTCGAAAAATGACAAAAACTGGCAAAAAAGCAAGGCTATAGCCTTACGGTCTTGGTCAGCATGCTTTTTTTCATCGTTTTGAGCATTTTTGAGCATTTTCGAAAAATGTCGAAATTTTGAAAAAACGCAAAGGCTATAGCCTTACCGTTTTTCATGATTTTGAGGATTTTCGAAAAATGACAAAAACTGGCAAAAAAGCAAGGCTATAGCCTTACGGTCTTGGTCAGCATGCTTTTTTTCATCGTTTTGAGCATTTTTGAGCATTTTCGAAAAATGTCGAAATTTTGAAAAAACGCAAAGGCTATAGCCTTACCGTTTTTCATGATTTTGAGGATTTTCGAAAAATGACAAAAACTGGCAAAAAAGCAAGGCTATAGCCTTACGGTCTTGGTCAGCATGCTTTTTTTCATCGTTTTGAGCATTTTTGAGCATTTTCGAAAAATGTCGAAATTTTGAAAAAACGCAAAGGCTATAGCCTTACGTTTTTCATGATTTTGAGGATTTTCGAAAAATGACAAAAAAATAAAAAAAAAAAAAAAATTAAAATTTTTCAAAAAAAAAAAAAAAAAAAAAATTTTGAAAAAAATGACAAAATCTGGCAAAAAAGCAAGGCTATAGCCTTACGGTCTGGTCAGCATGCTTTTTTCATTTAGCTTTTGAGCATTTTTGAGCATTTTCGAAAAATGTCGAAATTTTGAAAAAACGCAAAGGCTATAGCCTACCGTTTTTCATTGATTTTGAGGATTTTCGAAAAATGACAAAAAAATGACAAAAACTGGCAAAAAAGCAAGGCTATAGCCTTACGGTCTTTGGTCAGCATGCTTTTTTTCATCGTTTTGAGCATTTGAGCATTTTCGAAAAATGTCGAAATTTTGAAAAAAACGCAAAGGCTATAGCCTTACCGTTTTTCATGATTTTGAGGATTTTCAAAAATGACAAAAAAAATGGCAAAAAAAAAGCAAGGCTATAGCCTTACGGTCTTGGTCAGCATGCTTTTTTTCATCGTTTTGAGCATTTTTGAGCATTTTTTGAGCATTTTCGAAAATGTCGAAATTTTGGAAAAAAAGGCTATAGCCTTACCGTTTTTCATGATTTTGAGGATTTTCGAAAATGAAAAAAAATGACAAAAACTGGCAAAAAAGCAAGGCTTAGCCTTACGGTCTTGGTCAGCATGCTTTTTTTTTAATTTGAGTTTTTGAGCATTTTCGAAAAATGTCGAAATTTTGAAAAAACGCAAAGGCTATAGCCTTACTTTTTTCATTGATTTTGAGGATTTTCGAAAAAATGACATAAAATGCAAAACTCAAAACGCAAGGCTATAGCCTTACGGTCTTGGTCAGAGCATGCTTTTTTTCCTCGTTTTGAGCATTTTTGAGCATTTTCAAAAAATGTCGAAATTTGAAAAACGCAAGGCTATAGCCTTCGTTTTTTCATCGTTTGAGGTTTTTCGAAAAAAAAATGAAAAAAAATGGCAAAAACTGGCAATAAAAAAGCACGGCTATAGCCTTCGGTCCTTGGTCAGCATGCTTTTTTTCATCATTTTGAGCATTTTTGAGCCATTTTCGAAAAATGTTC